>CM038796.1:49809476-49898123 GCA_021764765.1 Vicia sativa
TTGATTCTGATAGTCTTTCTAGAAGCTTATAATCCCTACAAAACAAGAAAGCAAAGATAAATCCCTTAGGTCCTTGAAATAGTTAGAAATGATATGCAATGCAATGATGTCATGATGTCATGTTTAGTACACACAAACAATTCACACAATGAGCCCAGGTTTAAGGCTTGCATGAGGTATAGGTGATTACCCTACCAAAAGTTCGAGTTGGTTCATCCTGCCCTATAATAGTAACCGGTTCTAGGAATCTTCATCATTGATCTTTCTCGTAGGCGCTTATTTCAACACGACTACCAAGTGGTTCGATCGAAAATATCCCAAAAGTCTCGATCTTAATGAGCGTAGCATCGAGTATCACCCAACCTTAGTCTCAGACTCAAAGCCGCCATCTCACTACCTTCTAATGGCCAAGATGGGTCAATTAAGGTTCTAAAAGTTTAGTTAGTGATGATGACCCACGCAGAAGCCAAATATTATCCTCAACTTGGAAATGAAGAGTATCGTGACATCCAAAGTGTCACACTAACGTAGCCATCATGTTGACTGCTTGATATACGCCTAACGGTCGCGACGATTTATTGCTACTTACCTAAAAGGAAACCCGGATCCGGTGTAGGATCCCCACAAATATAATACCCAAGCAACCCTTAAAGATAAAGCAAGCAAGTCAAACAAAAACAAGAAGATGATCTAATAATCCTAAGGTATTCTCTTTAGGTGTCCTCACAGAGTCGCCAGCCTGTGAATACGGTGAACTCGACTTTGAGAATTTTGTATCGCAAATGTATGGATAGCAAGAGTCGCCACCGACTTTTCTTTTATCCAATTAGGGAAGGTAAAAAGTACGTAAAAGACCTTCGTTAGATTCCGAGTAAGGGAGAAGGTTATGAAAGGGAAGGTATTAGCACCCTTTCCATCCGTAGTTATCTACGGCCTTAGTTGCTCTTAGATCACTTTAAAATTGTGCTTCTGTGTTTGAAAAATGTTTTGAAAAGGAATTTCGCTTTGACTTTGTAATGATTCATGTAGGAATGTATACAAAGTGTTCGAAATGTTTTGTTTTGAAAAGAGTTTGAACTTTGACAAAAGCAAAAAGTATTTTGATCGAGCAAGCAACTAAAAGTCTTATTACCTACCGTAATGGTCGTTTGTTATTTATTCCTTTAGAATAGTGCTATCCATACCATTAGTTGGTAGGTAACTCTATTGTTGGATGTAAGCGGACATCAAGGGACACGGATGGTCATAGAAAGCAACTTGTAGGAAGTATCCTAGCACATTCAAGGACTATCATCATTTTTATAGGCGACAATCGAGGGTCAAGATCATGTATTCGGAGGCTACATCGTGGGTCTTATGATCTTTGTATCGAAGGGACTATGATGATTTGTTTCACAACGCTAGAATACCCTCACGCTCGAGGGACATGACCATTTGTATTCAGAAGGCAACGAGAGAGAATTACCCTAAGTGCATGAAAGAGTGTGTTGATTCCGTATATATGTTATCTTGAAAATTAGAGTGAGCTATGTTCAATTTTATCTTGCCATACACGCCTAATTACTAACAATGAAGATGCAAAGTAAATCGCTAAATATAAAGTGGAAAGATAAACCTACGCTATTACATGGCTTTGGGGCGTATACATAATTGAAAAGTGCAGAAAATAAAAGTCCTAATTACACTATTACATCCCATAGGCAATTACATAATATGAAAAGAAAGCGATAAAAATTGTCCGAAACGGATAACCTCGCGGAATGTATGAAAATCGAAATACGATGAAATTGAATAAGAGGAAATGTTAGTAAAATAATAATTTTTGAATGAGAAAGTTTTCATGCTAGAAATAACATTAATATGCTAAATAATTTTTGGGATTTTTGAGTTAATTTAATAATTAAAAATCAATTAAAGGTGATTTAAATGATAAAATAGAAATTAAATAAAATATGCATGCAAAAATAATAATTTTTATATTAAAAATAAATAAGTATTTTTATGATGAGTATACAAAAAATAAATATTTTTAGTATTTTTTTAAATGCATGATAAAAATATTAAAAGATAAATTAAAATGAATGAAAATATTAAAAGAAAATAAAATAGAAAAATAGTTAAGTTTTGTAAAGGGAAAAAGGAATGGTCCCGTGGAGTCGAACTGACCTCTTGAGAATCTTCCACATGCCACGCCTTAACCACTAGGCCATCTTGCATTTGGTGTTTGGAAATTGAAATCAATTGTTTTTAAATGCACGTGTCACGAGATTATAACATCAAGCCCACCACCGGTAGGTCCAGTCGAACGAGACAAATAATCGAACGCCGCAGAGTTGCCACGCACACCCACGCCGGTCAACCCATCGCAAAGACGCCGAGCCCTAGCTCCTATTGTCTTCCGACGAGCGTAAACTTCAAACCCGCAAAATAAGCCAAATAAAAAGGAAAGGAGGACCCACCCCAAATCGAGGGTCCCAGTTCAATGGTGCCATTAGTTTTGATCGAATCGACCAGATAAGCCGCCTCGATCGAAACAGCCACCAAGCTCTAATCATGGCAATCGGCTCGGACGCTCAAGCTTGCATGTAATGGTTCAAATGACCTAAAGAGTGAACCGATTCCAAATATGCAAACAAGAATGGTTAATAACGCATGAATAATGAAAATCGAAATTCAAAAATATACCAAATCGGAGCAAGTCAGAGATCGAGTTCGCGCCTTGGCTTCAAGTGAGGGATGGTTTCGATTGCTGGGAACCTCAGGAGCAAGATTGAATGCTCAAAACACCTTGAATTTGGCTGGAAAATAGAATTCGAAATTCACAACTTTGAGAAAGTTTTGGCAAAGTAAGTGGTATGGGCTAGGGTTTCATTCTCTTTGATGTGCAATAGTCGAGTATTTATAGAGTGAATCGAGAGGCAAAGAGAGTGAAAAAGATTCGATCTTGAATGTGTAATAAATTTTTTCAAATAAAATCAAATTTTGGAAAAATTTGATTTTCTTCAATGTGAGAGCTAGCACTAATTTGGTATGTTCCATGGGCTATCTTGGACCTCAAGTTTGATAGAAATTCACCCTTTTGAAAATATCTTATTTTCATATTTTACATAATTTAATTTTGAATTAAATGGTTTTAGATTCAAAAATAAATCAATAAAATAGAAAATTGTCATGGCCAAGCATCAATAGGTCACAAATAATATTATGATCAAGTCTGGATCATAAAATTATAGGCCCATTTGGAAAAATGCATTTTGACAAATATCTCCTTTGTGCAATTGCTCAAAATGCCCAACTTGTGAATGGTGTATTTTGCTCAATTTTCTACATTTTTGAATGTTCTTAGACGTTTTGGAAACCTCTAAGAGTCCTATAACCAACCTCTTTAGTTTCATCTCAATTGGAGTTTCCATGCTCAATATATCTTCAAAACAAAAAGTTGACTTTTTGTTGACTTTGAAAAGGACCTGTAATGTTTTGATCCATACCTTCCAAATGAAGCATTTTTTGAACATTCTTGTGAGACATGAAGTTGTAGAGAATTGAATTTCCTTCAAAACAAGAGGTGTTGGAAAAATTTATGAGAAAGTATGAGGAGTTATGCTCACTCAAAGTTCAGTTGACTTTTCTTCAAGAAACCCTAATTTGGAAAGTTTGACTTTTGAGCAAATCTTGAGTTTCTTGATGAACCATGATCAACCCTTGATCAAATAATGAATGCAACTTCAAAATGAGGATGTTGACCAAAAATCATGAAGTTTGACCGCATGTTGACACATGACTTTTTTGTCCAATACAACCGATTTTCAACCATTCGAGCAATTGTTTGAGGAAACTTGACTTGAGGCTTGAAACTTGACATGGAGAATCTTGAAGCATATGAGGAGGCATGATGACCATTGAGATGTTAGAAGTCCATCCGACTCGAGAATTACCAAACCCTAGTTTGGGTTGATTGTCTAAGAGGGTTTGTCCGATCAACCTTCGAGGAACTCGAGCAATGGATGTATGAAATATCTTGAGAAGTATGAGGGAAAATTTTGGGGTATGATAGGCGTGGAGCTAATTAGTGAGAATTGGGTGTACACCCCTTGGCTAGTGGAAGAATCAACATAAGAACACAATTTTCCTCTTTTCTTTCATTACAACACTAAACCAAACATAGAAAGAAAACTAGAGGGTTTTGGAAGAAGAAGAAGAAGAAGAGCAAGAGCAAGGAGTTGAAGTTGGTTGGAGCATCTTGCAATCATCCAAGCTTTTAAGGTAAGGGGTTTGATTTTCCACTTCCTATAGTTGTGGTATGATAGATATGTTGTTGATTTGAGATGAAAATCGATGTTGTGGTTTATGAGTTGTGTGTGATGGTTGGAATAAATTAGGAAAGTTGAGTTAGAGTATTGATCTAGGTGTTCTATTACCATGGCTAGTAGGAATAAGTTGTAAGAATAGAAATGAAGAAAACTCGTGAAGAAAACCGTAAAACACCGTCAGAAGCAAGAAACCGTGGGAGAAGAAGAGTGGAGGGCTCAAGACAAGCGGAGGCGCCCACTCACTGAGGGGCGACCCCACCCTCTAGGCGCCCGCCTCCTTGCTTGAGGCCTGGGACATCCGTCCTCAGATGCCGGAAGGAGGAAGAAAATCGTTGCCAATTTTGGCTTCGTCAGATTGCTTCGATAATTTTATTTCCCGATAATTTCATTGTAGTTTCTGTCATAATTTTCCTAATTCCATTTACTACAGTTGTTATTAATAAAATATAATTAGGACATAAGTTAGCCGATTAAATTTGGAACCCGATTATATTCTCGATTTCTTTGAATTTCGATTTCAAACAAGTTGTCAATTCAACGAAAATTGACGATTTCTAGCTAAGTTCACATGTAGAACGAGTGGTGAGGTTAGTTTTTGAAATTTCGAGTTTTACTAAACAACCCGAAATAGGCCAAATTATTAAATTGAATCGGATTGTGTTTTAGCTCGATTTAAGTCACATATGGACAACCGATCATGATGTTGATTATGATTAATGCCTGCTATAAGGAATGACCTTCACGATGATTATTGGTGTTTAACTATTTTTCCGATTTGGAATTTGGTGAATTAAATTGATAATGATGTGGTGTGATTAAACATGATGTTTCATGATTTACTTACTTATAACGAATACTGATGATGTGCGGCGCGATATATGTTTATCTTGATGTGGATAAATATGGCGACGGACCTTCTGTCAATTTTGATGAGCGATGATGATGTTTTTGTTGTGTCGTGTTTGTGATGTTGTATTGTCGAGTCACATACATTGCATTGGTGACGAGGGCTTTTATGCCAAGTTTAACGATGGGCTTTATGCCAAATGTTCCTAATTATGGACAAAGCGACGGTACCACATGCATAACATAGTCGGTATCATGGAGTCGGTTTTGTTTATGTTTGAACTGCTTGGTGTTGGGTTTTAATTGATGGCTTATGTTGAATCATGGCGTTATATGATGCTTTGTTTTGATACTTAGTATAATGATTATGTGACGAAATTAAAGTGTTAATTCTATACACTAAACGCTAAGTTAAAACATGTAAGATTTTGATACATGTTGACATACTCTTATTAACTTATATCATTTATAATTCCAAAACTATTTATATATTTTATCATGCCTTTAATTATATGTTTTGGAGTATCTCACCCTTTACTTGTTTCGCGCTGCCTTTATATTGGTAATGTGCAGTGATCCACGAGGATGATGAGGATTAGCTCGAGTCTCTTTATTTTGAGTCGCCCGCCTCGATCGTAGTAACACTCGGTTTTCGACGTTATTACTTTGATAGTATAGTTTATGTATACTATCTTATGATGTTATAACTTTATGTATCGATGAATAATATGATGATATGTATATTTTAGAACACATCCATTGGCGTGAATAGTCATATGTTTATATGATGATTTATGATACGAATCAGATATCCGACTTTTGATTTTTGTGATGTGCATTATAATGCAAAATGATGAAAACATAATATGTGATACCTCAATTTATGTTTGATGAAATTTTGAAACTATGATTTTATTATTAATTACGAGGTATAATGGGGTGTTACATTAGTGGTATCAGTGTCGGTCCGTCCGCCAAGTTGTTGAGTTTGTTGTTGTCTAACAATCAAGTATTGTTATTTGTCGATTCTAATCCTTGTTTTGTCGGAGCGTGTTTATGGTCGGAAGGAACGTAGAATAATGAGGTTTTGTCACGCTATGTGCAATAGCTCAGCTTTCCAACACCAATAATGTTGACGAGAACGCTGGTCTCGTGGTTTGGAAACTTTCCAAAGAGAGAATCCCCCTACTTTCCAAGGAAAGTATGATCCTGAAGGTGCTTTAGCGTGGCTGAAGAAGATTGAAAGAATCTTCCGAGTGATAGATTGCACTCCTATGCCGAAGATCCATTATGGTACTCATAAGTTAAGTGATGAGGTCGATGATTGCGGGTCGACACCCGCCGAGGCTCGAGGTCACGTGAGGAAGTGACGTGGGGAGTTTTCCGTAGAGAATTCATGAGGAAGTATTACCCGGAGGATGTTCGGGGAAAAAAGGAGATAGAGTTCCTTTAGCTAAAACAAGGGAATATGTCTATCACTGATTATGCTGCAAAGTTTACCGAGCTGGCTAAGTTCTATCCTCACTATGATGGAGAGAATTCTGAGTTTTCTAAGTGCATTAAATTTGAGAATGGCTTGGCCCCGAGATAAAGAAAGCGATTGATATCGTAAAACGGTTCATGGATTTGATTGTTAGTTGTAGAATCTTCGAGGAAGATAGTAATGCACACTATAACATTATGTCTGATAAGAGAAACAAGGGTCAACAGAGCCGTGGGAAACCATATGATACTCCAGCTAGTAAAGGGAGACAGAAAGCGTTTCAAGGGCGAAGGACTAATGGGGGAGATGCTCCTGTTAGTATTGTTTGTTATAAGTGTGGGAAACCTGGCCACAAAAGTAATGTTTGTCGAAGTGATGGGAGCTATGGAGAATGAGGTGAGATGTTTCCGGTGTGGAGAAGTGGGTCATGTGACTCGTGATTTCAAGCATAAGGATGTGGTCTATTTTAATTATGGCGAGGGAGGTCACATTAGTGCTCAATGTAAGAAGCCTAAGAGAAGCCTAAGGAGCGGGTAAGGTGTTTGCTTTGTTGGGTGCTCCGACGGCAAACGAAGATGATCTTGTTCGAGGTACTTGTTCGAAGATGATCTTGTTCGAGGTACTAGTTGCTGATTGTGTAAAGAGATTGGGTCTCACTTTGTCATCTCTAGATAGAGATATGGTGGTAGAAGTTCCGGCTAAGGGAACGATTACTTTTGTGTGTGCAAGTTTCCTTTATCAATCTTTGATAGAGACTTTGTTGTGGATCTTGTTTGTTTAGCGCTTTGCCGGACGTGGTTCTCGTATGGATTGGTCGAGAGCTAATTATGTCCACATCAATTGCTATTACAATACTGTGAGGTTTTCTTCCTTAGTAGAAGAAGATCAAGCTATGCTGATGTCTACGAAACAATTGAATGAGTTCATGAAGGATGAAGCATTGGTTTTCTTGTTGATGGCGAATCTTTCTGTAGAGAGTCAAACTATGATTGCAAAATTTCCAGTGGTGTGCGACTTTCCCGAAGTATTCCCTGATGAGATTCCTAGTGCACCTCCAAAAAGAGAAGTTGAATTTTCTGTGGATCTTGTCCATGGTACTGCACTCTATCTCTATGGCACCACGTGATGTTCAGACCGAAAGTTAGCGTAATTAAAGAGCCAATTAGAAGATTTGCTCGAAAAGAAGTTTGTTAGACCAAGTGTGTCGCCGTGGGGAGCTCCTAAGTTATTCGTGAAGAAGAAAGATGGTAGCATGAGACTTTGTATTGATTATTGTCAGTTGAATAAAGTAACTATCAAGAATAGGTATCCACTTCCTAGGATTGATGATTTGATGGACCGATGGATGCGCCGCATGTTTAGCAAGATTGATTTGAGATCGGATTATCATCAAATAAGGGTGAAGGAAGAAGATGTTCAGAAAACTGCTTTCAGAAAGAGGTATGGACATTACGAGTATTCGGTGATGCCTTTCTGTGTCACTAATGCACCGGGAGTATTCATGGAGTACATTAATCATATTTTCCATCCTTACTGGATCGCTTCGTGGTTGTTCATTGATGATATTCTCGTTTATTCTAAATCGAAGAAGAGCATGCACATTTGCGCATGTTAGAAGTTCAAAGAGAAGAAGCTTTATGCTAAGTTGTCAAAGTGCGAGTTCTGTTAAGTGAAGTAGCTGGGACATGTCATTTCTAGTGATGGCATTGTTGATCCTTCTAAGGTCGATGTCGTATAAGATGGGAAACCCTAAGTCTATTATGAGATTAGAAGTTTCTTAGGTTTACCGGTTACTATGTAGGT
Source organism: Vicia sativa (assembly GCA_021764765.1). Taxonomy (NCBI): domain Eukaryota; kingdom Viridiplantae; phylum Streptophyta; class Magnoliopsida; order Fabales; family Fabaceae; genus Vicia; species Vicia sativa. The sequence continues at coordinate 49,817,919 of CM038796.1, forward strand.
CATTAAAGGTTTTTCTAAATTGGCACTTCCTTTGACAAAGTTGACTTGTAAAGGATCTGCTTTTGTGTTGGATGTCAAGTGTGAAGAAAGTTTTGTTGAATTAAAGAAAAGGTTAACAACGACTCCGATCTTGATTCTACCTAACTCAAGAACCGCTTTGTTGTTTATTATGATGCTTCTAAGATGGGTTTAGGTGGTGTGCTTATGCAAAATGGCAAGGTGGTTGCTTATGCTTCTAGGCAATTGAAGATTCACGAGAAGAACTATCCTACTCACGATTTGGAACTTGCAGCAGTTGTTTTTGTGCTTAAGATTTGGAGGCATTATCTTTATGGTTCTAGATTTGAAGTATTTAGTGACCATAAAAGCTTGAAGTACTTGTTCGATCAAAAGAGCTTAATATGAGGCAAAGCGCTGAATTGTTGAAAGATTATGATTTTGATTGAATTACCATCCCGGTAAAGCTAATATGGTGGTCGATGCTTTAAGTCGAAAGACTTTGCATATGTCACTTTTGATGATGAAAGAGTTGGAAATGATTGAGCAATTTAAAGATATGAGTCTTGTGATAGAAGTGACGCCGAAGAGTGTTATCTTGGGAATGTTGAAGAGCAACAATGATTTCCTTGATAGCATTAGAGGAGCTCAGAAGCTTGATGTGAAACTTGTTGATTTGTTGGTTGGTATTGAACAAACTGAAAATGAAGATTTCAAGTTGGATGCTCAGGGTGTTTTGAGGTTCCGAGATAGGCTTTGTATCCCCGATGATGTGGATTTAAAGAGAATGATCTTGGAGGAAAGTCATAGAAGCAATTTGAGTATTCATCCTGGAGCGACCAAAATGTATCAAGATTTAAGGAAACTATGTTGGTGGTCGGGCATGAAAGGCCCAGTTTGTTTATGCTTGTTTGACTTGTCAGAAGTCTAAAGTGGAGCATCAGAAACCTGCAGAGTTGATGCAACCGTTAGAGATCCCGAATGGAAATGGATAACATTTCTATGGATTTCGAACGGGTTACCAATACACCAAGAGGACACGATGCGATTGGTGATTGTTGATAGCTTACTAAGTCGACTCACTTTATTCCTATTAACATCACTTATCCCGTATCGGGTTGGTGGAAATTTATATGCATGTGATTATTAGATTACATGGTATTCTTTGTGTATTGTTTCGATGTAGATCCGAGGTTCATCAATTTTGGAAAAGCTTGCAAGAGGCTTTGGTTCAAATTTGAGGTCGAGTTCGCTTATCATCCTCAAACCGATGGTCGACGGAAAGGACGATTCAATCGCTGGAAGACTTGTTACGAGCATGTATTCTTGAACATGGTGGTTCATGGATTCATATCTTCTTTGATTGAGTTTACGATAACAACAGCTTTTATGCTAGTATTGGAATGGCGCCGCTTGAGGCTTTGTATGGTCGGAGGTGTAGAACTCCTTTGTGTTTGCACGAGTCGGGTGAAAGTGTGGTGCTTGGACCCGAATTGGTTAGAGAGACTACTGAGGCGGTGAAGATGATTAGAGAAAAGATGAGAATTTCTCAAAGTCGACAAAAGAGTTATCATGATAAAAGGAGAAAAGACTTGGAATTTCAAGATGGTGATCATGTGTTTTTGAGAGTTACTCCTATAACAAGGCCATGCAGCATTGAAGTCGAAGAAGCTAACTCCTCGCTTTATTTGTCCTTACCAAATTACTAGTAAAGTGGGAAAAGTGGCTTATAGAGTGGGGTTACCGCCAAATCTTTCGAATTTGTACGATATATTCCATGTGTCGCAACTTCGGAAGTATGTCCCGGATCCTTTGCATGTGATTGAGATGGATGATATTCAAGTTCGAGACAATCTTACGGTGGAAACGATGCCTTTAAGGATTAAGATCGTGAGACAAAGTCTCTTCGTGGCAAAGAAATTTCCTTGGTCAAAGTTGTTTGATAGAGCACCGTGAAAGCGACGGGAGTTGAAAGTAAGATGCGGGATTCCTATCCCGAGCTTTTCGAGTCAGGTAATTTCAAGGACGAAACTTTTTAAGTGTGGGAGAGTTGTAACACCCCGTTTTATTTAATATTATATTATATTAATATTTTCGAGTTACCGTTAGACGATTGTTTTGCGACGAGAATAATTATATTAATCGATATATCTGTTAATATATTTGGCGATGTTTCGTTCGGTCCGATTTTTATTCCGCCGTTCAAGAAAATATTATTCGGACCAATATTTAATTTTGAGTTATTTTAATTAATTAGGTTAATAATATTATTAGATATTATTAATGTTTTAATTAGTAAGACAAGTCAGTGGGAGCTAATTATCGAGAATTGTACACCCTTGATAGTGGAAGAACCAACATAAGAACACCATTTTCCTCTTTTCTTTCATTACAACACTAAGCCAAACTTAGAAAGAAAAATTAGAGGGTTTTGGAAGAAGAAGAAGAAGAGCAAGAGCAAGCTAGGAGTTGAAGTTGGTTGGAGCATCATGCGATCATCCAAGCTTTTAAGGCAAGGGGTTTGATTTTCCACTTCCTATAGTTAGGGTTTGATAGATATGTTGTGGATTTGAGATGAAAATTGATGTTGTGGTTTATGAGTTGTGTGTGTGATTGTTAGAATAAATTAGGAAAGTTGAGTTAGGAGTATTGATCTAGGTGTTCTATTACCATGGCTAGTAGGAATAAGTGGTAAGAATAGAAAATGAAGAAAACTGTGAAGAAAACCAAAAACACCGTCAGAAGCAAGAAACCGTGGAGAAGAAGAAGGTGGAGGGCTCAAGACAAGGAGGCACCCACCTCACTGAGGGGCGATCGTCCCACCTCTAGGGCGCCCGCCTCGCTTTTGAGACTCGGGACGCCCATCCTTGTATGCCGGAAGGAGGAAGAAAATCGCTTGCCAATTTTGTTGTTTTCGCTTTATTTTTGTTTCGCATAATTATATTTTATAATTTCATTTTAGTTTCGCTTTTGTTAATTTTATTTCCTAGTTTCAGCGACAGAGCAAGTTGCTCCAAATTCAACGAAAATTGACGTACTCGCTAAGTTCGACGTGTAGAACTAAGTGGTGAGGTTAGTTTTTCGAAATTTCGAGTTTTTACAAAACAACCTGAAATAGGCCAAATGACGGTTAAATTGAATCGGATTGCGTTTTAGTCGATTTAAGTCACGTATGGACAATCCGATTGATGTTGATGATTATAATGTCTATTAGGAATGACCTTCGCGACGATTATTGGTGTTTGACTATTTTTCCATATTTAGAATTTGGTGAATTAAATTGATAATGATGTGGTGTGATTAAACATGATGTTTGCAACGGCTTACTTATAACGAATACTTGATGATGTGCGATGCGATGATATGTTTATCTTGATGTGAATAAATATGGCGACGTGGACTTTATGTCAATTTTGATGAGCGATGATGATGTTTTTGTTGTGTCGTGTTTGTGATGTTGTATTGTCGAGTCACATACATTACATTGACGACGAGGGCTTTTATTCCAAGCGGCAATGGGCTTTATGCCAAATGTTCATAATTATGGACAAAGTGACGGGTACCACATGCATAACATAGTCGTACTTTATGGAGTCGGTTTTGTTTATGTTTGAACTGTTTGGCGTTGGGTTTTAATTGATGGCTTATGTTGAATTGCGATGTTATATGATGCTTTGTTTTGATACGAGTATAATGATTATGTGACGAAATTAAAGTGTTAATTCTATACACTAAATGCTAAGTTAAAGCATGTAAGATTTTGATACATGTTGACATACTCTTATTAACTTATATCATTTATAATTCAAAACTATTTATATATTTTATCATGCCTTTAATTATATGTTTTGGAGTATCTCACCCTTTACTTGTTTCATCATTACCTTTATATTGGTAACGTGCAGGTGATCCACGAGGATGATGAGGATTAGCTCGAGTCTCTTTATTTTGAGTCGCCCGCCGCATCGTAGTAACACTCTGGGTTTTGGGCGACGTTATTATTTTGATAGGACAGTTTATGTATACTATCTTATGATGTTATAACTTTATGTCTCGATGAATAACATGATGATATGTATATTTTGTGAACACATCCGCTGTGATGTGAATAGTCATATATTTATATGATGATTTATGATATGAATTGGTATATCCGACTTTTGATTTTTGGGATGTGCATTATAATGCAAAGTGATGAAAACACGAATATGTGATACCTCTATTTATGTTGGATGAAATTTTGAAACTCTAATTTTATTATTAATTACGAGGGGTAGAATTGGGGTGTTACATACTTTATGAGTGGTTTTCACAGGTAGAAAATGTGCAGACTTTATCAATCGATCTACAATTACCCAAATAAAATCATGACCACCCAAGACACGAGGTAGTCCCATAATGAAATCCATGGATATGCTGTCCCATTTCCATATAGGAAAATCTACCGGTTGCAACATACCACCAGGCCTTTGGTGTTCTATCTTCACTTGTTGACATACACCACACTGCTCCACATAACCAACAACATCTTTCTCCATGCCTGGCCATCAAAAACTCCTTTTTAAGTCTTGGTACATTTTGGTAGATCCAGGATGGATGGTAAACTTGCTCTTGTGGGCTTCATCCAAAATCATCCTCTTCAATTCCACATCGTTAGGCACACATACACGATGTCTAAACATAATGACTCCATCGGACACTCCAGAGAATTCCAGGAGTCTCTCCTGATCTTGCACTCGCATCATCATATCGCTACCGATGGATTCAATGTCGTAAAACACTCTCAACATTAATATTATTAATCAAAACACTCGTAGGCACCCACTCAAATTGTAAACCAAGGTTCCTGAACTTCTCCAAAAGATCAAATTCTAACACCATTAATTCGGCAACTCGAATTTCTTTTCAACTCAAAGCATCTACAACTTTATTAGCTTCCCCAGGGTGATACTTTAATATAACATCGTAATCCTTCAGATATTCCATCCATATTCTTTGGAGCATGTTGAGTTCTTTCTGGTCAAAGATATATTTCAAGATTTTGTGATTGCTAAACATCTCAAAGTGAACTCCATACAAGTAATGTCACAACACCTTGAGAGCGAACATAATAGCAGCAAGTTCAAGATCATGAGTAGGATAATTTTCTTCATGTGGTCTCAATTTCCGATATGCATACGCCACGACTTGACCGTCTTGTACCAAAACACTGCCCAAACCCTTGTTAGAGGCATTACAAAATACTTCATAGGATTTCTCTAGATCTGGAATTATTAATACTGGATTGGTAGTCAAATTCTTCTTTAGTTTCTAGAAACTCTTCTCATAGTCTGAATCCCAATCAATATAAACTTCTTTCCTTGTAAGTCTCGTCATAGGTAATTCCAATTTAGAAAATCCCATTATGAACCTCCGATAGTAACCAGCTAAACCAAGGAAACTTCAGACCACAGTCGCATTCTTGGGAAATTCCCAATTTATCACAGCTTCCACTTTAGATGGATCTACGGTCACACCGCCACTGAAAATAACATGTCTAAGGAATTTCACTTCAGACATCCAAAACTCACACTTACTAAGTTTTGCAAACAACTGCTTCTCACGAAGAACAGACAATACGATCCTCAAGTGTTCTATATGTTCTTCCACCGTTCCAGAATAAATCAAGATGTCATCTATGAATATCACTACAAATCGATCCAGATATGGTTGAAACACACAGTTCATATAATCCATAAAGACAGCAGGATCATTGGCTACTCCAAACGGCATAACCAAGAAGTCATAATGGCCATATCGCGTTCTAAACGCAGTCTTAGACACATCATAACTCTTGAACCGAATTTGATGGTACCCTAACCTGAGATCAATCTTCGAGAACACACAAGCTCCTTTCAACTGATCCAGGAGGTCATCAATATGTGGCAAAGGATAGTTGTTATTTATGGTTACTTTATTCAACTGACGGTAATCGATGCATAATCGCATGCTACCATCCTTCTTCTTGACCAATAAAATAGGAGCACCCCATGGAGAAACACTAGGTCGAACAAAATGTTTCGCCAATAACTCTTCCAGGAACAAGGTCAAAAGAGAATTCAACTTCCCTCTTTGGAGGAAGAGAAGTGACATCCTCAGGAAACAAATCAGGAATTCACACATAACAAGAATATCCGATACACTTTTCTTACTTTCGAGATCCGCAGTAAGTGCCAAAAGAAAAGACTTCTCCTAAACATAAAGGCAATTGATCAAGTTAATTGTACCTTCGATCATATTTCTAATAGAATCAACAGGGGTAGTTTCCTCAGCAGGAATGAAGATAGATTTTTCTTTACAACCAATCAACATTGAGTTAGCTAATAACTAGTCCATACCTAATACTACATCGATCTTCTTGAGAGGTAGGCAGATAAGATCAATCAAGAAGTTTCGGTCATTGAAGGTGACAGAACAATCTTCACTGACTTTTAAAGCTTCTACTACATCATCCATAGCAGGCGATATCGTCATATGACTAGAAGGAGTAGTAGCCTCAAAACTGAACCGACGTACACAAGAATTAAAAATAAAGGAATGTGTCACTCCACAATATACAAGCACAAATAAAGGTTGATTGTTAACATAACAAGTACCAGCAACAAGACTTATGTTTCCTTGATCCTTTCGAGCATCCAAGGTGTACACTCGTCCGTAGTCTTCTGAGAAACATCTTGCATAGGGCAATAATTCTGGAAATGTCTCGTTTGTCCACACTTGAAACACTGCACCAAATTAAGCTTGCAGTCTCCATGGTGTTTACTGTTGCACTTGTTGCACCAAGGACGCTGAATCACACGACCACCAAAAGATTGCTTCCCCACTAAAGGAGAGTTGTGGGGCCTTATTTGTTGCCTTGATGTTTCTTGCTCCTTCCTCACTGTCCTATTCTGATCTCTCTCTTCCTTGACCCACTTCAGACTATTTTTAGCCACATAACATTGTATTAGGAATTCAGCATAGGTAGTAAACTCCCTCTGGGACACACTATGAGCAATATCCGCATTCAGTGCAAAGAGAAACTGATTGATCTTCCACATCTCATCAGGAGCATAAACAACATGTCTAGAATAGGAAGCCATGTCTTCAAATTTCTCAACATAATCAGAAACAGACAAGTTGTCTTTCTTGAAAAGTTGGTATTCACGCTCTTTTTGAGCACAAATGTTGTTTGGGAAATATTTCTCCAAGAAGTTTGTCTTGAAGTGTTGCCAGTCTTTTGGAATGGGCTGGGAGGTAAAGTAGGTAGATGCAGTATCCCACCACCTGCCAGCCGGACCCTTCAATTTCTAGGCAACAAACATTACCTTATCTTCCTCAGTGCACCAGATGGCCTGGAACACTCGCTTCATGCCATAGAGCCATCTTCCTATTTGTCGTACACATAGAATTAAGTTGATCAGGCTCAATGCCACACATAGAACATAAGGAATCATGTCGACAATTATGCATATGAGACAGAATTGTGCTGACTTATGATTCATGGAAAAGCCGAGAATCGACCTGCTTTGATACCAACTATAACACCCCATACATTCATTGTCTAGGATATATGCATATGTCATTAAACTAGTATATAAAATGATCATACATAAGTAGCGAAATAGATATAAGTATTAGTACTAATTACAAATGCTTGTCGAAACTGTTATGGACAAAAGATAGAAGTTCCAAAAAGAGTACTAACACATAATCCAAAGAAGTACATAAACGGAAAGATACAAAAGAGATGGGGATCATAGCCAACAAAACATCGTCACGAGCTAAGCCATTTTACCCTTTCCACGATCCTACCTCAAATAACCGGGAAAAAAATAATTGGACTGGGGTGAGATTACTAAATCTCAATGAGCCTCCCTATCTTAGGAGTTTGCTTAGTTCTACAAGGAGCATGCATCAAGAACGGATTCACCTAGAATCCGGGGTTAATTCTCACGGCCGGGTACAAGTACAAATAAGGTAACACCACCATTGGAAGTCCTATAACTAACCAATGAGGTGATGAGACAAAAACATCAAAACACAATATGCAGACCCACATCCATATATGAGGAATCCAGGAGTTATACCTATCTATCTGGGCTACCAAAACAACACCATCGGTGAGTCGCGTGTACCTATTCGTTAAGAGACTTGCAAAGGCAAATTGCTAGACAACGGATTTGTCCTAAATGGAGTAATCCTGCGATGAGTTCATCCATGACCTTGCCTATATGGTGTCACAACCCTGCCTCTATCAAACACTAGTAAGATGGGCCCCAACCACACAAGTGCAAACACGCCATCTCGAACGTACACGCCCACCGGGCGAAAGCCTAGTGAAGTTTCCTACTTGGTGTCACTAGATGGTAAGTAATCTGGTGACATAGCCTATGTGGCATCACACACTTACCAATACCAAGCATACAGATGAGTCTCAAGTGGGAAACGCCTCAAAGCCCACACATGCACATCGCCTTTGGCAGCTCAGGTGTAAACCAAAACCGGCATGAAAGCTAAATTATCTATGGCATGAGTATGTATCATAAACTGCCACACGAGCTACCAATGGGCATCCACATAAGTGGTAAAACAAGATTTATGACCCAATAGTATGGTTCTACTCCGATTCAAGCATATTCACAATCAATTCAAGCCAAGCAAGTCCATCATCTTCACCACGACGGGAAAAAGTGCACACGCACGTAACTTGTTTGACAATATACATCACACTAAAATCACACTATCAACACATCCGAACATTCAACCGGAACGACGGGTAAACAATATTCACAAGCATCACACAATCCAAAAAGGTCATCGAATCACATTCAACACATAAAGAGTATAATAGTCATTTATCATATGTACAACATCGTCAACCATAAACGAGGTTTAATCAACTGAAGTGGGGAAAGTATCCACGCACTAGATTGGAATTGCATTAGCCAATCAAGGGTTACATACCTAATATAAGGTATTTAAGCATCATTACCGAAAATCAATCGAATTGGAAAAACTCGTTAAGATTCCGATTTTTTTCCGTATCTTATGTTCACTAGAGTTTTCTAGGTCTAAGGAAACCATTGATCAAGACTATGATCCAAAACCACTCCCCATGACCTAAGAAAGGGGCGATGGACAAAACATTTCACTCTTAGCCCAGCCTTGGTCGCACTGAGCGTGACATGGGATTAAATTCATTTTTCCAAAAGCTATAGGGCGCGTTAAGCTCGGTCATCGCGCTAAGCGTGACCTACAATTTTTGCATTTTTCCAGAAATCCAGAAAGCGCGCTAAGCCCCTATACCGCGTTGAGTGCGATCTACAATTTGTGCAGAACTCATTTTTGAACCAGAACTATCATGGAGTCCCAAACCTCCATTTAATCACTTCTAACAGCAAACCCATGATACCCAAACACGACAAACAATAATGAAGCATGCAATTCATCATTATAATCAACATGCAACAACTATTTGTCTCAATTCCCAAATCCCAAATAGTTTTCATAAAAACCTCATTTTCCCCAAGTCTCTATCTATGAGACTCACCTTGATTAGAATGAGAAATAAGTAGTAGAATCTTGATAGGGAGATGATGAGGATTCCAAAAAATGAGCTTGCATGCAAGAATGGTTGGGTTTGATGGAGCTTTCCTTCTCTTCTTCTTCCTTTCACTGTTTTCCCTCTCTTTCTTTCTTCTTCTATTTCATTCAGATTTTGCAAAATAATAATTAGGAAGGGTTTAATGCATTATGACCAATTTGCCCCTAAACTAAGTCAAAATTCCTAAAATTCCCCTTTTGTTCATTCTTAACCAATTTGGTTACTACCATTATTCTTATTTTCATTTTTCTTATTTCTTTGTATAAGAAATAAATAAGTGAGATGTTACAATAAAAATGAATAAAAATTTAAAACGTATTTCTCTAAAATGATCTTATAAAATCCTATGAAATATAACTTGATTTTAAAATATTTTGAAAAATTAATTAAAAAAATGTGTAATATCCCATACTTCTAAACATGAGAATGGTTGAATTGAGACCCAATGTCTAGAAATGTAAAGAAATTACTAAGTCAATGTATTTACTAAAAGATGACAAGTGGATTAGTTAGAATGGAAAGGAATTAGTTGTAATTGAATCAAATGGCAATTTTGGGAATATGGCTTAGTTGAAGAGTATTGTGGTCATTAAATAATCCTTTGCATGGAATCTTAAGGCATATTTGTAGAAATTATGACACAAAATGGAATTTGAAGGAAGGGTAGAGAGACACAAATCAGAATTTTAATATTTTATGTATAATTAGAGTATGAGAACTTATCTTTATTTTGTAATAATTGTATGTGTATAAGTAATAACATTTAACGATGTTTAAAAGTTAAAGGACAATATAATAAAGCTATCAGAGAAAGAACGAGACAGTATAACATCTGAAAACAAAATTCAAGAGAAAGTTTCATTAAATGAAAAGAGAGATGATGAAGAGAATAAAAAACATGATAAAGGTGGAAAAGGAATTGCATTTGAGGACGGGAGTTAATGTACATAATAAGGTTTCAATATGATAAGATATTTGAGACCAGAGATGAAGTGCTTGTTGATAAAAAACCAATGATCAATTAAATGAAGACTTTAAATAATGCATAATTGTTTTTTCAACTTCTCTATCTCTAATTCACCTCTACTATTCTATTTCAGTAATATTCATTAATTTATAATGAAAACAAAATTTTAACATGATTTTAAAATTAATATTGGTAGATAATTCAATGTACAATGGCTTGTTTTATATGTAGTTAGTGAAAAATTTAGAAATGAAAAAAATAAGGAATATTTATTTTTTGGATTACCTAACTTGTGCCCTTTTAAGATTCTAAAATAAATCTTAAAATATATTTAGAGTCAATCTCAAATATCATATTAGTAAGATTTTTTTCATATCGTCGTAGTAGAGTTTAATGAATATCAACTCTAACAACAAAGTTCAACAAAAAGTTTGTGCACAATATATGTCATGTTTAAAATCCTAATGCTATATAACTAACACAATACCAATAAATTAAAAAAACATGAAAATGATTTCCACCACCCCAAAAGTTATTTTTCACCATTTTTGCACAGGAAATCGATTAACCTATATGGGTAATTGATTTCCTGAACCCAAAAATAGTTTTTCTGTGCTTTTAAGGTTCTAAATCCATTCTAAATCAATTCCAAACAACCCCAAACAACCCATAGTATCCCAAATTCGAATCCTATCATGTAATCACATTCCAAGGCATATAGTTGCATCCATTAAACACATTTTTCAGCAATTAATCTAACTTTAATCTCAAACTAAACCCTTATCAAGTACCATTCCCATTTCTTACCCCAAGTTCCAAACTAATGGAACTCACCTTGAAGGAGAGATGCTGCTAGAGATGGATGATGAGTAGAGAACTTAGTTTGGAGATGTTTCTTTTAGCATGCAAGATGAAGAGTTGAAGTTGTGCTTGAACTTCCTTTCCTCCTTTCCTTGTTTCACGTTTCCTTCTTCTTTTCTCTAACAATTGTTTTGGTTTGACAACATATAGGAATAAGTGAGAGATATCCAAACAATCCTTTATGACATTCATTTAAGGGATGAAATGAGTATAATGCCCTCAAAGTTTATTCCAATCTCTCAATGTGCAATTCTCATGGTTGCTATGGTTTGAAACACGAGAGTTTCCAAGATTCGATTGGGCGAAGTAATACCTTATCTGGGTTCTGGTGGCGATGAAGTAAATTTTGCAAGGAACGTGAGTAGGATTATAATAAAGAATTCCAAGATGGAACAGAGTTTGAGACCATTGGGAATTCACTATTTAATCCCGATGTCAGTGGCAGTTATGTCTTGAGGACATGTTGGATGGATGACTTTTAGGAGTTTAGCGAACAAGTTGAAGTCTCCTAGTTACCGTAATGCGGATAGTACTTGGATGAGCAAGGTTATACACTCTAAATCATTTTGGAATGTCGTAAGATGTGTGTGGATTACTCAAAAATGGTTGGATAAGAGGAGTAGGAGTGGTGATCTTTAATTGAGTAACTACTGGACACCCGATTAGGGGAAGGGCTCATGTATTTTTGTTCTAGCTAATCTATGAAGGAGTCCTAGAACTACGCTAGGCGACAGCTGAAGCAAGTAAAAATGGAACATGTTGTGACCTAAGTTTCTTACTAATTATGATTCGTCAAACCTCGAGTGATTCCACAGAACTACGCTTGGTGCTGTGTAATTAGATGAATGAAAACTAGTGTCTTTTCGAATCATCCACGGGATAATCGAAGTCGTATTGACTTTTCGAAACCATGGTATTCTTATATGAAGTGTTATCCTTAGAATTTCTTATGCATGCACTGTACAAGTGAGTACGCGCATAGCCTAGCAATTCGAACCGAATTCTTATCCATTCTTATCTGGCTTGCTGTTTCCGAGTAAGTAAACCCTGAACGCATGGCACTCTTATGTTTTAGCATCCTAAGGAGTGTGGCAGAAAGATCTACAAGAAAGAGGACCTTAGTGGAGACCTATTCAGACACTGTCGACTGTGACTATAGGATACATGTGGAGATCGTTATACACTATTGGGAAGTTTATGTGAGTACATGGCCTTGGAGTCGGACCACCATGATAGTACTACCAAACAGGTATAATGCTACAGTATCACTATCATGCACGAGGTATGGGATATGTGGGACAGTGTTGACCCAGAGCTTAAGGTAAGTTTCTGATTGGTATTCGTGAGACACGGATTCAAATTCTCATGAGGTAGGTGTAACGAGGATCCATATGTCATGCTAGGTAGTAGTGAACTATCAGGCGCTAGTGGAATGGATCAAGTTATCTTAGTACGCTTATGGGGATTATGAGTGGTCGTAAATGCGTGGATGATATCAGATGATACCTTATCAATGTTTATTGTTTTGTGAAGTGGTAAGTGATGTGTGCATGAATGCCAGAGGTGGAACGTATGTGAAATTGTTATATCTTGGCCGACGTGTTGTCGGGATAGTCTTTACCATTTGTAATCAGAAATGGAATAGATGAATCATATCTTAGTTTAGCCGATATGAGATGTATCTAAGAGAATATCTATAGACTCTTAGGATTAAAGCAATTTCAAACTCAGTAAGCAAAGATACATTAGATTTAGAGTGTTGAGAAAATCCTAAGAGGGAATGTTCGAAGCACGAAGTGCAATTTCTTGTATGGGAGTCAAGCTCAATACCTTAGAAACAATGTGTTTGGGAACGCAACTAGAGAAGGAAGTTTGGTAATAGTTTCAGAAACGGCAAAGCATGACGATGAGACCATACTAGAAACCTTAAGTGGGAATTAAAGTTTTCGTCGGGTATGAGGAGAATCCTGAGGCTGTGCAGGTATGAGACTGCATGGTTAAAGGAGATCGTAGGAGTATTAATATTGGTTTGTAGAGTAAGTCAGTGGTCCCAAAGGAAATCTAAAGTATTAGTAACAATATTAGTCGATTGCTTGGACGCAATGTAATTGTGAAAGGATTGTTACATCGGTTAAGTTTGAGGAGTTATCAATGGTGTTGTCGCGCTAACAATGTAAAGTTGTGTGGTTAGGGAGGAACTATAGAAAAGTTAGCAATATTATCGTAGTTGTCGTATGACATTGAAGTCCGTGGGTTGAGATGAACTTGTATCTAGTAAGTGTTCGATGTTAGACATTCCAGAACTGAAGTGTGTAACTAAGTTGTACTCATGGTGTCATACCCCAAAATTTTCCCTCCTACTTCTCAAGACATTTCTCATATCCATACTTAAGGATTTCACAAGGGTTGACCAGACAAACCCTCTCCTAAGCAATCAAACCCAAATTAGGGTTTGGCAATTCTCAGATCAAGGTGGTTCCCAACATCCCCAATGGTCATCATGCCTCATCATATGCTTCAAAGAATCTCCATGTCAAGTTTCAAGCCTTACAGGTTAGGTTTCCTCAGACAATTGCTCAGATGGTTGAAAATCAATTGTATTGGACAAAAAAGTCAACTGTGGTCAACATACAGTCAAACTTCATGATTTTTGGTCAACATCCATATTTTGAAGTGACATTCATCATTTAATCAAGGGTTGATCATGATTCATCAAGAAAACTCAAGATTTGATCAAAAGTCAAACTTTCCAAATTAGGGTTTTCTAGGGAAAAGTCAACTGAACTTTGACTGAGCATAACTTTCTCATACTTTATCAGAAATTTTTCCACCACCTCTCATTTTGAAGAAAATTCAATTCTCTACAACTTCATGTCTCACAAGCATGGTCAGAAAATGCTTCATTTTGAAGATATGGATCAAAACATTACAGGTCCTTTTCAAAGTCAACCAAAAGTCAACTTTTTGTAAAGAAGTGCTATTGAGCATGGAAACTCCAATTGAGATGAAACCAAAGAGGTTGTTTAGAGAACATCTAGAGATTTATAAAAAGTTCAAGAACACTCAAAAATGTTAAAAATTAAGCAAAATACACCTTGCACAAGTTGGGCATTTTTGAAGAATTGCACAAAGGAAAATATTTGACAAAATCCATTTTTTTCCAAATGGGCCTATAATTTTATGATCCAAACTTGATCATAATATTATTCAAGACCTCTTGATGCCTTGCCACGACCCTTTTCTTATTTTTTGATTTATTTTTGAATTTAAAAGCATTTAATTTAAATTTAAATTAAATAAAATATGAAAACAAGGTGTAAAACAAGTTGGGTTGGATTTTTATCAAACTTGAGGACCAAGGAAGCCCACAATACATGCCAATTTCGTGCAAGATCATACAAGAAAGAGAAAATCAAATTTTTGAAAGATTTGATAAAAATTGAAGAGAAAATATTTTTGCATTCAAAGTCATATCTTTTTTCATTCTTTTTGCTCCAATCTCTTGCATTATAAATATACAACACATCCACAAGACCAAAGGAGGAAACCCTATCCTCTTGGAGCAACCCTAATTCTCTCAATTTTTTCACAAAGTTGGAAATTTCGAAATCTTGAGGTAAGATTGAGTAAGTATGCATCATTATCCATGGCTAAACACGCATGAATCGTGCATATCATGAAGCTCCGATTGCATTCTTGTTTTTTTTCGAATTTTTAACGTTAGCATGTTTTAATTGAAACTAACCATTATAACATGTTCATGAGATGTCATAGAGAGGATCTGGGCCATCGTTCACAAGGTTGAACGTCCAAATCGTGTTACACCATTGTTAGGGCTTCTAGAACTATTTGCTTCGAAACTCAATTTACAGGCTGTTTCAGGCCAAACTAAGGGCACCATTGAATTCGCAGACCCCGATTTAGGGGGGGGGGGTAGCCTTAATCTTAAGCTTCAATTTTTAGTATTTTGTATGTTTCAAGAATCCAGGTCGCCGGAGAAGACGACCGGAGCTAGGGCTCCGGCGTCGTTGACCATCTGACTCAGGCAAAGGCATGCGTGGCAAGATGGAGCAATCTGATTCGTTCTCACATGAATACTGGGTCCACGTTTTTGAATGTATTTGAAAATTATAAATATGACACGTGATCCCTTTTAACCAATTATTTGCAGATATTGAACACCAAGACCAGCTAGCTCAGTTGCTAAAGCGTGTGGTGGTTTGTCCAGGAGGTCCTGAGTTCGATCCTGGCTTCCTGACTTTCTTTTTACACTTTGCATAACTAACATTTTTCTATTTTTCTTTTTCTTTTAATATTTTCATTCAATTTAATTAATCTTCAAATATTTTTCTCATGCATTTAAAAATCACAAAAAATATTTTCCTTTTGCATTTTAATCAGAAAAATACTTATTTAATTTTTGACATTAAAATTGATATTTTTGCATGCATATTCTAATTAATTGCTAATTAACCATTAAATTGATTTTTAATTGCTTTTAATTATCAAAATCGATCCAGAAAATTCCCAAAGCTTTTTTATATCATCTTACCAGCATTACTAACCTAAAACATTTTTCCTAATCCAAAAATCTTGTTTTTACTAACATTTTTCCTCTTATGTGAATTTCTCATATTTTCTGATTATGTATCTGCTCACAGGTTGTAATTGTTCGGACTATTTTTCTCGCTTTTCTTTTCAATATTATGCAACCGCCATGGATGTAATAGTTTAATTAGGACTTTTACTTTCCGCACTCTTATTATGTAACTGCCTCAAAGCCATGTAATAGCGTAGGACTTTACTTTCCGCAATTTACTTTCTGCATCCTATAAACTGTTAGTAATTAGGCGTGTATGGAAAGATAAAACGAACGATCACTTCTAATTTCAAGATAATATATCCGAATTCAACACACTCTTTTCACACATGCACCCTTAGGGTAATTCTCTCGTTGCTTTCGATTAAATGGTCAAGTCCCTCGAACGTAGAGGTATCCTAGCACCGCTGTTTCACAAATATATCATCATAGTCCCTTCGATACAAAGATCATAGACCCACGATGTCACATACAAATACATGATCTCGTCCCTCGATTGTTGCCTATGAAAAGTGATGATCGTCCCTTCGAATGTGCTAGGATACTTCCTACAAGTTTCCTTCTATGACCATCCGATGTCCCTTCGAATGTCCCTTCTACATCCAACAAATAAGGTTACCTACCAACTAATGGCATGGATAGCACTATTCTAAAGGAATGTAAAACAACACGAAAACGACCATTCTGAGTAGGTAATAAGACTTTTAGTTGCTTGCTCAATCAAATACTTTTCACACCTCACACTTTTGTCAAAGTTCAAACTCTTTTCAAAATGAAACATTTCCGAACACTTTGTATACATTCCTACATGAATCATTATAAAGTCAAAGCGAAATGCCTTTTCAAAACATTTTTTTGTCAAACACAGAGAAAGCACTTTTAAAAATGAGCTAGAAGCAACTAAGAGCCCGTAGATAAATACGGATGGAAAGGGGTGCTAATACCTTCCCTTTTCATAACCTTCTCCCTTACTCTAATCTAACGAAGGTCTTTTCCGTCTTTTCACCTTCCCTTAATTGATAAAAGAAAAGGTGGCGACTCTTGCTATCCGCAACATTTGCGATAAAAAGCAAAACAAAATCTCAAAGTAAGTTCACCAGACATGTAACTGACTACTGGGAAACACCCTAAAGAAAGAATGCCTTAGGGATTTCTAGATCACTTTTACTGCTTTCTATTTGACTTGCTTGCTTTACTTTTAAGGGTTTCCTGGGTATTATATTTGTGGGGGATCCTACACCCGGATCCAGGTTTCCTTAGGTAAGTAGCAATAGATCGTCGCGATCGTTAGCGATACCGAAACGTCAACATGATGGCTACGTTAGTGTGACACTTTGGATGTCCTGATACTCTTCATTTCCAAGTTGAGGATAGTATTTGGCTTCTGTGTGGTGTCATCAACACTAACTCAACTTTTAGAACCTTAATTGACCCATCTTGGCCATTAGAAGGTAGTGAGATGGCCGACTTTGGTGCGATAAGGTTGGTCGATACTGATGCTACGCTCATTAAGATCGACTTTGGGATATTTTTGGTCGACCACTTGGTAGTCGTATTGAAATAAATGCCTACGAGAAAGATCAATGATATGAGATTCCTAGAACCCTTACTATTATAGGATGTGATGAACCCGCTCAAACTTTGGTAGGGTAGACACCTATACTTCATGCAAGCCTTAAACCTAGGGCCACTGTGTGATTTGTTTGTGATTGCTAAACATGACATCATGACATCGTCACATTGCATATCATTTCTAACTATTTCAAAGACCTAGGGATTTATCTTTGCTGCTTTTGTAGGGATTATGGCTTCCGAAGACTATCCGAATAAACTTCATGGGTATACTTTCTCAACTCAAAGAATTGGTTGTAAGTTCCCGATCATGCTCAGTTCATCAAAAGACATGGTTATCTACTTGACTTGGTTATCTCCTGTTGAAGAAGATATGATGCATGTCGATTCCAGCTTCTTTGATCCAAACACCATTGCTTTACATTCCCAGATTATCGCTTGGTTCCTACCTTGGAAGAGTTCTCTGCTACTTGGGATACCTATTCTTGACAAAATGCCATTCATCGGTTTAGAAAAGATTCCTAAGTACGAAGACATCGTGATCAAGATTACACCTAAAGCGCCCAGACATTGAAGCCAATTGGGAAACAAGAAGCGGAGTTAAGGGTTTACTTGCTAAGTTCCTGATAAAGAAAGCCCGAGAGTTCCTCAAAGCTATGAGTTTCCATGCATTTGAAGACATTGTGGCCTTGCTAATCTATGGTTTTGTTCTATTTCCTAACTCGGATCAGTTCATTGACGTGAACACCATCAAGATATTCCTTACTCGTAATCCAGGGCCTACCTTACTTGGAGACATTCTGCATTCTCTCCACACTCGTACTATCAAAAGACAAGGAACTCTCATGTGTTGCATACCGTTACTTTTCAGTTATTTTGCACCTTCCTTCACCAGTTTTGAAGAACGAACAAAGAATAAAGTGGTCTCAAAGGCTAATGTCACTCTCTCATTCAGATATCCGTTGGTGTCTCTTCTCTCAAAAGGACTTCACATTCATTGAGCATTGTGGAGAATTCCCCAATGTACCACTCCTTGGCATAAGGGGAGGTATCACTTACAACCCTTCTCTAGCTCTACGCCAGTTTGGTTATGCTCGAAGAGATGGTCCTCATGATATGCTTCTCCAAGATATTGTGTTCGACTACAACCATGATCTCCGAATTACTGACGAAGGTTCATACACGGGGCATGGTAAAGAAGATCGATACCAAGACTTTGGGACACCAAAACTCCATTCCTTGGGAACCTTACCTCAAATGGTGCGAGCTCGAGCTCAAAACCTCATGATGCCATTCACTGCTCTACCAGAATTATGGAACCTGCTATAGGTGACGTACTCTATACTGTTCTCCATCCTGACATGCCTACTGATTTCGAAGACTTGAAGAGATCCTGGATTCAACTTAAAGAAGAAAGGAATACATTCGAGGCTCAATGTTATGCAAGCGAGAAGAAGGTACTAGAGTTGACCAAGCTACTCCACGAGGAGCGAAACATCAACGCCTACTTCAACACCAAGAGGAAGCGCCCATGGGAGACTTAGAGCTTTAGGATTTTGTTCTTTTATTTTTCCAAACTATCTTTTGTAGTTAAAAAGAAAAAGAATAAAAAGAAACTAATAAAGTTTGTTCATGCTTGTTTAACAAATTTAAATTCCTAAGGTCCTTGAACAGACTGTCAAAGATCTTCAGGCTCAGAATGCTCAATTCCAGGAGATGCTCACCAACTTGGTCCAAGGCCAAGAAGATCTGAAGAAGTTCATCAACAAAAAGAAGAAGGTCATTGGTGTTCTCAACATGGGCAGACGTCACAAAGGTGGTCCTAGAATGGTCAGCCAGATAGAACTCTCAGACAGGAGTGTCAAAACTGAGGGAAGTGTTAAGGGCAACGAAGAAGACCAGTGTGAGCCTAAGAAGAAGGAAGAAGACTATGAGAATGATCAGTACTCTTTTGAGGATGACAAATACAAGTAACTTGAAGACCGCCTGAATGCTGTGGAAAATCTGAAGATGTCAGGGCTGAATTTTGATGATCTGAGTCTTGTTCCTGGTGTGGTGATTCTGTTGCACCCCAAATTTTACCCTGCTATTTTTTCAATTGCATCAGCATAACATATGATTGACATTAAGTCATTTGTCTGGTCATAATTGTTTATCTGCATTAACTTGCATTTAGGTTGAGAGTTGAGTCCTCGCGTTCTTATTTCAATCAAAAAATTTGTTTATAGTCAATTTTGCCTTAAGCATGAATTTAGCATTTTTATTTCAACTTTACATATATAAATACATTTTTTGTTATTAAATTTTCATTTGCATTTGTATTTTCCACTTATAATTTTAAGTTTGCATAAATCACACTTACTACATATAGAATAATTGTTCTTTATCATTATTAGTTTAGAATGTTTTTTTTATTTAAAATTTCAAATTGTCCATAATTATTTATTCACATTATTCTTGTCATTTATTTTTGTTTTAATTAGTTTTAATTTTTGCAATAGAGATATTTTAGTTTAAATAATATACATATGGATAGTATATATTTTTTTTCTTCATTATTTTACTTTTTAAGTAATAAATAAAAAAAAAGGAGAATTTTGTGTTGCTGTTTGTTTTCCACTACTCCATCCTTACCTCCACTATCATGTACTAGCTGCAAAGGCAAAAGACAATAATCAGTACAATTTACTTCTCTCCACCACCCTCATTCCACTGTCTCCTGCAATTTCCATAACTCGCAAATTCAAAAAATAAGACAAGTTACAATTGCTCTCCACTCCACTACCAATTTCACATCTCCACTACTTCAAACCTCGTACATGTACCTTCATCCTTCTTCATCAAGATTCCATAATATTTATCCTTTCACCCTTCAGCAATTCCTTTATTACCCTCATTGTTTCTATCCTATATAACATAAAGTTTCTTTTACAAAGAAAGGGAGAGGAGATATACAAAGTTCCATCTTCAATCGACAGAAAAACCATAAAAGCTAAACACTAAAAAAACAATCCAAAATAAATCTCACAAACCTCATAATCTTCATTCTCTTCCGCTACTGGCACCCTCCGTCATCTCCTCACAAACAGACCCAACCTTCTTTAAATCTTAGAGCCACAAACTCCATAGCTCATCACCATCGTTCATGACCCTTCCTTTTTCCATTACTCCATCTAACTTCCGTCGTTTCCCTGTCTGTCGCTATCACCTCTGAAACAACTCAAATCTGGAACCGGCGAAGAAGCAGCAAGCGACGATTTCGGTCCAAAAACGAAAACTGGAAACAAGCAGAAGAAACCGCCGATTCAAAAGAAAGACGAAAAAGAAGGGATTTTGCAGAAGGCATAAATATCAGTGTACCTTTTTTATTATTCCTCTTCCGATTGCTGCTTTGTCGTTGTAAATCTTGCTTGAAATTATGATTTGGGGCTTAGGGTTTGTGCAGGGATGAGGGTAGTTTCGATTTGTGCTTGTTTATCTGTATCCATAGCGGTTTGTGTTGAATCGGTGAAAGAAACATGAGCAAGAAACAGAGAGAAGAACGAGTGAGGGCGAGAGGTGAAGCGTGAGAAACCAAAAAATGCAGAGAGAGATTACGGTGAGTGAGTGAGAGATAAGTATTATTTATTTTTCTTTTTTATCATTTAATATATATTTTTAGTCAAAGGATCACACCTATATTTTTGTAACAATATTAATTTTTTATTTAATTTATTTTAAAATAAAAATATATAAAAAATAATAGTAATTTATGAGATATTATGAGAGATAGTTGTACGATCCTTTTAAGTTGGATTTGATTATAGTTTTTAATTAAATCATTTTTTTTAGGAAACTAAAAAACCAATTTAAGGAGAGAATTAAGGATAGGGCACTTTTTTCATCCAATGTTTTAAACATTCATTTTTTTTATATTAATAATTACATTTTGGTTTTTTTTTATCATGTTTTAACAAAGTAAATAAATTGAAACATTAATCAACAAATAGAAAAAAGGACGCTCCTATTTTATTTTTTTAATTTTGTTTCTTATCATTTTATTTTTTGTTGCTAATTTTCTATTATTTTTATTATATAATTATTTTAGATTTTCTTTTATATATATATATATATATATATATATATATATATATATATATATATATATTTTAATTCCATTAATATTTAATTAGATCTTGGAGCATAACTTGACTATATAGGCTTTAGGCCTCTTGTTCTTACTAATTGCAATCTCATTCTTGATTTCAACACTTTTCTATTTTCATTTCATTTTGTAATTAATTAGTTAATCAAATCTTAGTTTAGTTAATTGATTTGTGTTATTTAAATATGGTCAGTTACTAATTGATTTTCTTTAACATGATTAATTAATGTGATTAATTTTTACTTGAATTAATATTTTCTTTTACATTTGTATGGACTTGTAATTATTTGATACATCCCCGTTTGTAAATTATGTATCCCCATCCCCATGATTTGTGTTCTCAGACTCCCATAAGTAACAATTGTCTTTTGATCTGACTCCTCTCATTACAACTTCTTGTTTTTCATTTGTTACAAGACATTCTGACTTGGTGAAGTTGACCTTGAATCCTAGATCACACAGTTGACTGATACTTATGAGATTAGCAGTCAAACCATTTACCAGCAACACTTCATTTAGGTTTGGAACTCCAGGGCAGTCCAAGTTTCCAACACCTTTAATTTCTCCTCTAGCTCCATCTCCAAAAGTGACATAGCTAGTAGTTTGAGGTTTGACATCATTTAGCAAATTCTTGATTCCAGTCATGTGTTTAGAGCATCCACTGTCAAAGTACCAGTCTTCATTGGCAGAAACTCTAAGGGAGGTGTGAGCTATCAGGGCTGCAGTCTTTTTCTTCCACTGTTGAGTATATGGTGCCTTGTTAATCTTAGGCTTGACATATGGGGTCTGATTAGGATATCCATATAATTTGGAGCAAAAAGGCTTTATGTGGCCAAACCTTCCACAATAATGACATCTCCATCTTTGAAACTTTTTCTTCATGTTTCTCTGTTCTTGATGTTGAGCCCTATGTTGTGACATCTGCTTTGACATTGGTTTATCAGGCCTGGTCTTCTTCTTGTCTCCAGCAGATTTCTTTGCAGCCACAAGTCCTAGACTAGACATGTTTCCTGCATTTTGTCCAGTCTGAAGGATTTCTTCCAACTTGTCAGTTCTAGTTGTTAACATCTTGACAGACTTAGTCATCTGATCAAGTTTAGAGTTCAACCCTAGAACTTCACCTTTGAGATGACTTATAGTAGCAGTGTCTGCTTTCTTCTCAGCCTCCAACTTCACAATGAGTCGCTTTATTTCTCATTTTGTCGATGACTTCAAGACTTCCGATACATGCCTGTAGGTGTCAGCAAGTTCTTCAAATGTCACTTCCTCATCAATAGAATCATTATCAAAGTTATAAACACCAGATAGTGCAGTAACTAGTTTGGCAAATTCTTCTTCAGAGTCACTTTCTGAGTCACCATCAGACCAAGTAACAAACATTCCTTTCTTTTGTTTCTTTAGAAAGGTAGGATATTCAACTCGAATATGCCCATATCCTTCACATCCAAGGCATTGGATTCCTCTGCTTTGATTTCCCTTTTCTTCAGACTTAGGTCTTCTGCTGGAGTCCTAGGTTCTACTAATGTCAGGGGAAATGTTCTTGACATTTGACCTTGACTTTGGGTCAATTCTCTTGATGAGTTTGTTGAACTGCCTTCCAAGCATAACTATAGCTTCTGATATATTCTCTTCATCACTCTCCTTGCTTTCCTCTTCAGTATTGGATACAAGGGATATGCTCTTGTTTTTCTTGTCAACATTGTCACTGATCCCCATCTCAAATGTCTGAAGAGATCCAATGAGTTCATCAACCTTTAAGTTGCAGATATCCTGAGCTTCCTCTATAGCAGTCACTTTCATTGCAGATCTTTTAGGCAAGGATCTGAGAATCTTTCTCACCAGCTTTTCTTCTGACATCTTTTCTGCCAATGCTCCTGAGGTGTTGGCAATCTCCAAGATGTTCATGTGAAACTCATGAATAGTCTCATCTTCCTTCATCTTCAGATTCTCAAATTGGTAGTGAGCATCTGAAGTCTTGACATTTTCACCTTGTATGTACCCTCATGAGTGGTTTTAAGAGTGTCCCAAACATCCTTGGCCAGTTCACACTGATGTACTAGTCTGAAAATATTTCTGTCAATTCCATTGAAAAAGGAATTCAATGCTTTAGAATTGCCCAGTGCTAGCTCTTCTTCTTCTTTGCTCCATTCTTCCTCAAGTTTCAGGCTAGTAGTCCCATCTTTCTCAAGTTTAATGGGATGTTTCCATCCTCTGTCAGCAGCTCTCCAAGCTTTATTGTCCAGTGACTTCAAAAATGCAACCATACGAGGTTTCCAGTAATCATAGTTTGATCCATCCAAATAGGTGGTCTGCTCCCAAATTTTCCTTCCTTGTCCATAGCGCCAGAAAAAAAATCCCTAGATCTCACCCAGAAATAACAAGCAGGGTGCCTGCTCTGATGCCAAATGAAATTTCTAGCAACAAATACTTAATGTCACGCATAATGTTATGACACCAGATTCGACAAACTGCAACAATTCACAAAGAATTTAAAACAAGAAAGAACACAATCAATTTTTACCCGCCTGTGTAACTACACCTACATCCGAGGGCTACCAAGCCGTGGAGGAAATCCACTATAAGCAGATTAATTCGTGAATAAACCAACCGTTTATCTCCCCGCTAAGACCTACCCAATGCAACTTCAATCTAAGTCCTACTTAGACCTGAGTTCCTACTCACTCCCCCTCAATCACAGCAGTGATATCAACCTATTGTTTAATAGAATTGTGAAGACATTCTTCAATAAACATACTTGATTTTGCTTCAAAGCTTTAATCAAGAGATATAACACTCGTGCTTCAAAGCTTTGAGTGATAAACAACCCTTACCACCAAATCCTACTCCAAGACACTTATCAAATGATAATTGTTTGGCTCACAAGAATAACTAGAACACAAAAATAACAGTCTGCTTAATCTTCTTCGTAGAAAAAAAGCCCAGCACACAGTATAAGGGTTTCTTTGATAATATAGAAACAGTAGAGTCTTCAACTTGGGCTTCCATAATTATAGCTAAGGTTAACCAAAGTTAACCTAAAGACTTGGTGTTTACAACATAACAATTAGGGTTAAAACAAGCTTAACCATCAATCCACGTGAGCATGTGATCCAACTTATTAATCCATAATAAAATAGCTCTAAGAATCTTGAAAATTCTCGTGAAAAGTAAATCATAATAATATATGGGCATGAATGTCATAACATTGGTCATGACATCGCCTTTCTTCTTGCAGATTTCAAGATAATAAAGATCGAGTTGTACCTGAAAATTCTTCTTCTGTAGAATTTATCTTCAACTCAGAATGTCATGAAATCAGTCAAGACATTGACATAAACTGGTTTTACCAAAAATTAAAGCCAACATAAAAACAGTTACACTTGTTGCTATTGATTACTTTACCAAATGGGTAGAAGCAGCCTCGTTCGCATCTGTTACCAAGAATGTTGTGCCTCGATTCATCAAGCATAATCTTATATGTAGGTATGGCATTCCCGAAAGGATTATCACGGATAATGGTACCAATCTCAATAGCAAAATTATCATCGAACTCTGCACGCAGTTCAAGATTAAGCATCACAACTCTTCTCCATATCGGCCAAAAATGAACGGCGCACTGGAAGCCGCCAACAAGAATCTCAAAAGAACATATGTAAGATAACAAAGGACCTATAAGGATTGGCATGAGATGTTGCCATTTGCTCTCCATGGTTATTTCACTACAATACGAACATCTATAGGGGCACCTCCCTTCTCTCTCGTATATGGTATGGAAGCAGTCCTACCTATCGAGGTTCAGATAACTTCAATCAGAGTACTTCAGGACGCAGAGTTAGACAAAGACGAATGGGTCCAGACTCGCCTTGACCAGATCAACTTGATCGATGAAAAATGGCTCGCAGCCATCTTCCATGGACAAATATACCATGGATCAGAGCATTCAATAAAAACGTCAAGCACCGAGTCTACCAAGTCGGTGATCTAGTAGTCGAGCGCATCATACTTCCACAAGGTGACCCAAGGGTCAAATGGATCCCACCTATGAGGGACCATTTGTAGTCAAAACAGTATTTTTCGGCGGAGCTATGATAATAAGCACTATGGATGGAGAAGACTTCCCGCACCTTGTGAACGCTTACATAGTCAAAAAATACTATGCATAAACGAGACCCGCTAGGTTGACTGACCTAGGAAAATTAGGCATCCCAAGTAACCAAAAAGGTTCAGAAAAGTTAAGGATATATATACAAAATGTACACTCGTAATTTGAAAACCTACAAAGGCTTGGGCAAAAAGGGTATTCGTAGATTGAAACCCGAAAGGCGCCTAGGAAAAGTTAGATTTAAGCGCACGACTATGTCTCATCCATATCACCTACTTACAGACTACACTAATATCACCTTCAAGATTCGAATGGTGCAACCGCTTTAATCGCTTTTTCCGATAGTAAGGAGATGAGATAGTCGAAAATATATGAGCAATAGCATAGTTGAAACTCAACAAGATTGTTTCCACATAGCTTTTTACTATTCTAACAATTTCCTCTTACTAGGATATTTGTCTCTTGTATACAAACTGCCTGACTATAGGCCACTTTTCAAATTTAATGCAAATTCCTCTTTTCTAGTTCCAATTTTCATTGTTTTCTTTGCATAAAGTCCAATGATTGATTTGAACGATTATATGCATCTGACAATAAACATCTATTCACAAACATATGAAAAGTGAACAGAAACAGTAATTACTATAGGCTCTAGGAATTGAGATGACGAATAAAGTCACCAATACATCCCCACAGAGTCACTTTCACAAGAAATACCCCCACATGATCATCTCTACAATCCCCACAGAGTCATCGCTCTCCCTACAAAGATAAATCTTCTCCAACAAAGTATTACATCTCCTCCCAATAGTGTTCAAACATTTCAACATTATCACGTTAGTCCTCGAGCGGTGATCCTCTACATTCATCATGTTAGTCCCCAAGCAACGATCCTATCATCTTCATCGCGTTAGTCCCCGAGCAGTGTTCTCATCAACTTCATCACATTAGTCCCCGAGAAGTGATCCTCTACATTCATCACATTAGTCCTTGAGCAGTGATCCTATCATCTTCATCACATTAGTCCCCGAGCAATGATCCTATCAACTTCAACTTCATCAAGTTAGTCCCCGAGCAGTGATCCTATCATCTTCATCACGTTAATCCCCGAGTAGTGATCCTATGATCTTCATCACATTAGTCCCCGAGCAGTGATCCTATCAACTTCATCACGTTAGTCCCCGAGCAGTGATCCTTCAACTTTATCACATTAGTCCCCGAGCAGTGATCCTATCATCATCATCACGTTAGTCTCCGAGCAGTGATCCTATCAACTTCATCACACTAGTCCCCGAGCAGTGATCCTATCATCCTCAACATCATCACGTCAGACCCCAAGCAATGATCCTATCAGACTTATCTACATTATCAATTCATCACATTACATTGGTCCCCGAGCAGTAACACATCAACCAATTACGTCAGTCTCCAAGCAGTAACAGGTTATTCCATATCACATCGTCCCCTAGCAAGGTCTATACACAAGATATTCATCCTCAGCTGAATATCTCTCAATGATTATCATTCCCCCAACAACAGCAATATCCAGACTCGAAACTCGATCAGATAGTGCATCGGAGGAATCACATCTCTCGTATTCCCCAGTCAGGGTTTTCAACAACTTCATCCCCAAGCAGAAATCAAAGATATCCAGCAGAATGTTCCTGCCTACTTCAAGATGGATATGTTTTGAAATACCACAACATCTACGATTATTCTTTAAAAAAATATAACATTGTCATACACTCGCATGCATCATGATCTGCATAGAACTAACCACATAATGTCAAGATTTTTTCCCCAACAGGTAAAAGCTATTTTCCAAATGGCAGGTCAAAGATTAACACCCGAAACAAGACGGGAGAACTATCTGAACGACCATGAAAATTATTTCCAGACAATAGGTCAAAGATTAACATGCAAAACAGGACGGGAAAACTATCTACATTCTAACAACTATTCATCTCAGAAATAGCCAAGATAAAGTTTTATTCTGACTCTCTCTTATTATCAACTGCCCCAGATGGAATCTTTAAGCCCATCTCCGATATTTCTCTCATTCAAAAGACAAACACAGAGTCTAACTATGACTCACTCTCCAACATCAGCTTCTCCAAATGGCATCCATAAGCCCATTCCAGCGCATCGTCAATTGATGATCCTATTCCATACAACAGCAAGTGCAAATTTTATGGTGTACTAGAGTGTTCAATCATCTTCTACCTTCAGGTCACGAAAGCCAATTCACATCTCCATACTCAAGAATTTCACAAGGGTTGACCAAACAAACCCTCTTCTAAGCAATCAATCCAAACTAGGGTTTTGATTCTCTCTAGTCATAATGGATTTCCAATGCTTCAAGTGGTCATCATGCCTCATAATATGCTTAAGGGATCACCATGTCAAGTTTCAAGCCTTACAAGTCAAATTAGCTCATCCAATTGCTCAGATGGTTGAAAATCAATCAGATTGATGAAAGTCAACTGTGGTCAACAAACAGTCAAACTTCATATTTTTTTGTCAACATCAATATTTTGAAGTGATATTCATCATTTGATCAAGTTCTGATCATGATTGCTCAAGGAAAGTCAAGATTTGATCAAAAGTAAAAGTTTCTAAATTAGGATTTTTCAAATAAAAGTCAACAAAACTTTGACCAGGCATAACTTCCACATACTTTATCAAAAAAATTTCCACCAAAGCTCATTTTGAAGGGAATTCAATTCTCTACAACTTCATGTCTCACAAGCCTTGGCCAGAAATGCTTCATTTGGAAGTTATGAATCAAAACATTATAGGTCCTTTTAAAAGTCAACAAAAAATCATCTTTTTTTAAAGAAGTGTACATGAACATGGAAACTTCAATGAAGATGAAACCAAAATTAGTGCTTAGAGGACATCTTGAGCTTTCTAAAAAGTCCAAGAACACCCAAAAATGTTGAAAATTGAGCAAGATACAAATTGTGCAAGTTTGACATTTTTGATGAGGTGCATGAAGAGAAATACTTGAAAAAACCAAATGTTTTCTAAATGGGCCTAACTTTTCTTGGTTCAAACTTGTTTCTTATCTGAATTAGAACCTCCAAGCCCAAGGCCAAGCCTTTTATCTTTTATTTTTATTTATTTTGAATTTTTATTCATTTAAATTTAATTTAATTAAAATAAAAGATATAAAATCAAAAAATTAAGTGCAAGGTTGATTTTTATCATTCTTGAGGTCCAAGCAAGCCATACAAGCTGTCAATTTCGAAAATCATTGATTGGCAAAGGAATTGAATGCGATTTTTTCAAAAAAGGCAATATTTGGTTTCATTCCAAATGAAATATTCTCTCATTGATTGGCATATAATTTCTCCATGATTCTTGACCTAATGCCATCTATTATATATATACACTGATCCCAGATGCCCAGGGGACGAAAATTCATTATCAAGGAACCCTAACCTAGCTTCAAAAATTCGTGACCTTCAAGCAATTGGCAGCCAAAGTTTTACTCTGATTCAAGCCATTTTAAGCCTTGCAACACGTTCATGGTGTTCCTCTGAATCGTTCCAGACCCCTGCAAGCAAGCAATACGTCCAGAAACGCGGTATCCAGATCATGGTTTGCACAACTCTAACTCAAAATCGATTTCATATTTTCATGCATAATTAAGTGAATTTAACCATATATTTTTGTTTTTGATGAAGTTTTGATGATGTCTAGATAGTTTAATTGAAGCTTAGGTGCAAAACGAAGGATTCATCATTGTTAGGGTTTGAAACCTTGAATTGGGTTTTTCTAAAACAGGAAAAATTGGACCAAACGAGTGGTACCATCATGCTTAGTGGATCAATTCCAATCGATTCATGTATTCGTAACTATTTTATATTACATGTCTTTTGATTTTGAAAATCACAGGTGCTATAGTGATGCTAGGAACCGTTGGTAAAGGCTATAGCAACAGATGAAAACCTTGGGTATAGACATGTGTCCCAACGAGGAAGACGAAGACCCTTGGCGCGTTTTTGTTTTGATTTGATTTTCAGAAATAACTTTCATTTATAATCTAATTATTCTATTTTACTAACACAAAAGGTGTTGGTTTCATTGAAAGGCAACGCTGCGTGACCTTTAGTAAGGTGGGGTTCAATCCCTTGCTACCCCAACTATTTTTTCGCTACTTGTTTTACTAACCAATTTCCATGTTTTTCCATATTTTTGTTTTCAATTTCTTTTCTTAATTTATTTTCTTTCAAATATTTTTCTAAAATACTACAAAAATCACAAAAAAACATTTATTTTTTGCATTTAGGTCTGAAAAATGTTTATTAAATTTTTAACATAAAAAAATAATATTTTTCATTCATATTTTAATTAATTGTTAATTAACCATTAAATTAACCTTTAATTATTTTTCCATATTAAAATCAATCACAAAAATACCAAAAAATATTTTCTTTCACAGAATTAGGATTACTAACCTAAAACCTTTTTTCTACTAATTTCCAAAACATTTTACTAACATTTTCTTATTATTCTGATTATCTATTTCTTATGTCGCATTTACAATTCTAGAAAGCATGTATAGATCTCAATGTTTTATCATGTAATAGCGTAGATTTTCTGCCCTTACTTTCCGCACTCCTATTATGTATCTGCCCCAAAGCCCTGTAATAGCGTAGGATTTACTTCCGCACTTTAATTTCTGTACATATTTAACTGCTAGTAACTACGCGTGTATGGCAAGATTAAAAAACAACATAGATCACGTTTAATTTCAAGATAACATATCTGAATACAACACACTCTTCACACTTGCACACACCTTAGGGTATCCTCTCTTGTTGCCTTTCGAATACATGGTCATGTCCCTCGAACGTAAGGATATCTTACCATAGTTGCCTACGAATAACATCATTATAGTCTTTTCGATATAAAGATCATAGTCCCTCGATGACCCTCGATTGTTGCCTACGAAAACTGATGATCGTCCCTACGAATATGCTAAGGTATCCCTACATGTTGCCTTCTATGACCATACAATGACCCTTCGAATGTCCCTTTACATCCAACGGATAGAGTTACCTACTAACTAATGGTATGGATAGCGCTATCCTAAAGGAAAGCAAAATAACATGGAAACGACCATTCTGAGTAGGTAATAGACTCTTAATTGCATGCTCTATCAAATACTTTTTACACCTCACACTATTTTCAAAAACTTTGTATACATTCTCGCATGAATCATTACAAAGTTAAATACTTTTCCAAAACAAAACATTTCCAAAAACTTCGTATACATTCCAGCGAGAATCATTACGAAGTCAAAGTGAAATGCCTTTTCAAAAACATCTTTTCAAACACACACATAGAAAGCAATTTATAAAGTGAGCTAAGCAATTAAGATCCCGTAGATAACTACGGATGGAAAGGGTGCTAATACCTTCCCTTTTCATAACTGCCTCCCGTACTCATAATCTAACGAAGGTCTTTTCCTTTTCTTTTCTCCTTCCCTTAATTGGATAAAAGAAAAGTCGGTGGCGACTCTGCTATCCGCAACATTTGCGATAAAACGAAACAAACAAGTCGGTTCTCCCACCGTATCACACCATGTAATAGCGTAGGGTTTACTTTTCGCACTTTAATTTTTGTACATATATCTAACTGCTACTAATTAGGGTTTACATGCAAGACTAAAATAAACCCTAGATTACTTCTAATTTCAAGATAACATATCTGAATACAACACATTCTTCACACTTGCACACCCCTTAGGGTATCCTCTCTTGTTGCCTTCAAACATGGTCATGTCCTCGAACGAGATACCTTAGCAGTTGCTCATTTAATAACATCATCATAGTCCTTTCGATACAAAGATCATAGTCCTTTGATGACCCTCGATGTTGCCTACGAATATATGATCTCGTCCCTCGATTGTTGCCTACGAAAAGTGATGATCGTCCCTACGAATATGCTAAGGTATCCCTACATTTTGCCTTCTAGGACCATACGATGACCCTACGAACGTCCCTTTACATCTAACGGATAGAGTTACCTACCAACTAATGGTATGGATAGCGCTACCCTAAAGGAAAAGAAAATAACATGGAAACGACCATTCTGAGTAGGTAATAAGACTCTTTTGCTTGCTCCAATCAATTCAAAAATACTTTTTTACACCTCAGACTATTTTCAAAAACTTTTCAAACACTTTGTATACATTCCAGAGTGAATCATTACAAAGTTAAACATTTTTCCAAAACCACACATTTCCAAACACTCCGTATACATTCCAGCGAAAATCATTACGAAGTCAAAGAGAAATGCCTTTTCAAAATATCTTTTAAACCACACACAGAAAGCAATTTATAAAGTGAGTTACGCAATTAAAAGCCCGTAGATAACTATGTGTGGAAAGGGTGTTAATACCTTCCTTTTTCATAACTGCCTCCCATACTAAGAATCTAACGAAGGTCTTTTCCTGTTCTTTTCGCCTTCCCTTAATTGGATAAAAGAAAATTCGGTGGCGACTCTTGCTATCAGCAACATTTGCGATAAAATGCAAAACAAACAAGTTAGTTCTCCCACCGTATCACATCATGCATTACCACTTTTTATTTGGTGAAAAACAACTTGTGCATGAAAAATGAAAATTAATTGTTGCTGAAAAACCTTCAGAAAATTGATTACCATATATGGTTAATCGATTTCCTCCTCATGCGCTACAAAAAATGCTTTTCGGAAATCTGTTTCTGAGTGTGGAAATCGATTACCATATATGGTTAATCGATTTCCTGTATTCAAAATTCAAATATTAGTCACAATGCTTGAAGGAAATCGATTACCTATATAGGTTAATGAATTTCCTGAACATAACAGAACCAAATACTTGTTGTTTTTTGCATGAACGAATTTCCTTTAACACCTTTTCAAATATACTTTTCTATACTCATTTGCATCATTTCAAAAAGGTGTTAAGGTTCTATATAAACTACATATTTTCAGAATTCAAATTACCTCTTTCCAATTTTCAAATCAAACTTATTATATTCATTCAAACTTTAAAACAAAGTGTTGAGATTATCAAACTTTCATCAAATAATTTTCTGCACTTGTTTTTCAAAACCAATATAGAAAATTAATACCATATTCATCAACACTTGAGCACTATTGTCTTTATATTTGCATGATTGAGAGGGAAGACCAATCAAGTGATTGATATAGTATTCTACATCTTTCAAACTCTAATAAAAAACAAATATATATTGTTGTATTCTTGCTGTCCAGGATTGTTGGAAGCAAGTTGTGATTTGAAGAGGATCGTTCTTCATGCACATAGTGTTTTAGATCTAAAAGGTTTTAAGAGACTTTAATCTCCCTATAGGTTAGATAGTAAGTATCACCTTTGGTGTGAATGGGTTGTACAATAATTCTAACTATAGTGATATCTCTTTCGTGTTGAAAGGGGACTGAAGTACTCTCGATATGTGAGGGAAACCAAGATACATCCTTGTGTTCTTTACTTTTCCGCATTTACCGTTTTTAGCAATACCTTAATTAGAAAACGAAAGAATCACTCATATACTTTCATACACCAAACTAGAAAATATTGTTTCAAGTATTCATAAAAATTGATAAAAAATTTAAACACCTAATTCACCCCCCTCTTAGGCGCATTTCATACTTATAATTGGCATCAGATAAAGTTATAGCTACTTGTTCCTAAAGATCCAAAATGTCTTCCACAAATCAAAACCCGGTTTTCAAAGATGGTGGTAGTAA
Source organism: Vicia sativa (assembly GCA_021764765.1). Taxonomy (NCBI): domain Eukaryota; kingdom Viridiplantae; phylum Streptophyta; class Magnoliopsida; order Fabales; family Fabaceae; genus Vicia; species Vicia sativa. The sequence continues at coordinate 49,851,551 of CM038796.1, forward strand.
CAATAAGCCTCCATTATTTTGTGGTGAATACTTTGACTTTTGGAAAATTCGCATGAAGGCTCATCTTGAAGCGCAAAGAGAAGAAATATGGGATGCTGTTGAGAATGGTCCATTTGCTCCGGTATATGTTGTCAATGGTCTTCAATCATCAAAGCCTAAAGCATCACGGAATGAAGATGATGAGAAAAAAGTTAGCTATGACAAAAAGGAAATCAATCTCCTTCAAGGTGCTCTTAGTATGGATGAATTCTTTCGAGTATCGATGTACAACGACAAAGGAAATATGGGACCCTCTTATAGAAACTCATGAAGGAAACCGGTTAAAACATCTAGATTGAATACTTGCGTCAAGAATAAGAATTATTCTAATTTTGAGAATCCATCTTTAACTTGCAAAGAGATTTGTTCATTTGACAAATCATTTGAAGGCATTTGGTAAGACTATAACTAATGATGAATTAAATCTTAAAGTGCTTAGATCTTTAACTAGGGAATGGCAACAAAAGTGATCGGATGTTTCACTACTTCCTTGCTTATGTGCTTGTTCCAAAGGCCAATAACTATGCTAGAATAGGTGAAGTTGATATGATGATTATTTGTGCTAAGGGCAAAACATATTAATAATTGGGCTTATGTGATTCTCATCATATGGAATATTCGTCTGAAAAGTGGGCTACCATATGCTAGAGCTATCACTAAGATTTTGAAAATGTGGATTCTTTTGAGAAGGAACCGTCAAGAAGATGGGAAAAACTAGTATGATCTCTAGTAGCACTTGTTTGAATAACATGGGCATTGTTCTAGACAATGAAGGCATTTATCAACCTAATGATGATGAGCACGTTGCCGCACCGCCGGATGGTGGATATTCCTTAGAGCTCATCTACAAAAAACTCGCTCAAATGGATCTTCACAATGCCTCAGAACACCGTACTATACAAAAGAATATCTCATTTCTCATTTCTCAATCAACTCATCAACCTTCTAGTAGAGAAGAAAGTGGAGAAGGTGAAGAGGAAGAAAGAGGAAGTGGTGATGAACATGAAGATATGAATGCTAGTGATTAAATCCTATCTTGTCCTTGTTTTAATCTTTTTACTTATCTATTTTTCAATATGTCTTGTTGTTGTTTAAGACAATGTTCCTATCATGCTTGTAATGTTTAGACTAAGTGTTGTTTTATGTTTTGTGATGTTTAAGACTTAAGTTGTTTCTTTAAATATGTTTTAATATTATGTTTTATTTTGTGGCTATATTTGTGTGCTATCTTTCATATCCTTCTTTTTCCCCATTATTTTTGATAATAACAAAGGGTGAGAAGAGGCATGTATGTTGTATTTTCTAAAAACATGCAGGCCCTTAAATTTCATAATTAAACTCACTCCAATCATTCAAGTAAATCATGGATTAAGGGAGAGTCATCCACATAGGGGGAGTTTTCACTTTAATATATTTCATGCAAAAACAACATTTCAAATCTTGGTTGTCATCATCAAAAAGGGGGAGAATGTAAATGCAAGCTTCTCCAAATTATGTGTGTTTTGATGAAGCTAACATGTGTGATTGTGTATAAAGAAAGGATGTGCAAAAAGTTATCAAGCCTTGTATCTTTCTAGTAACAAATTTTCAAGTTTCTTGAAGACTCATTGATGTTTCAAGCTCCATAGGTACAAACATGCACTTATATTGATAATTAGTGCTCAAAATATCATTAAAACATATGCATGCATTAACACTTTTTATTTGGTGCAAAACAACTTGTGCATGAAAAATGAAAATTATTTTTGTGAAAACCTTCAGAAATCGACATATATATGGTTAATTGATTTCCTCCTCATGCGCTGCAAATAATGCATTTCTGGAAATCTGTTTCCGAGTGTGGAAATCGATTACCATATATGGTTAATCGATTTCCTGTATTCAAAATTCAAATATTGGTCACAACGCTTGAAGGAAATCGATTATGTATATAGGTTAATCGATTTCCTGAACATAATAGAACCAAATACTTGTTGTTTTTTGCATGAACGGATTTTCTTTAACACCTTTTCAAATATACTTTTCTATACTCATTTGCATCATTTCCAAAAGGTGTTTGATCATACATAAAAGTCCTAGCCGAGATGTGGAGTCGGGATCGGGTTTGTAGAGGTCCGAGATGGAGCCTGGCTAGAAGTGTATAATTGGAGTCCGGGATGTATCCCAGAAGAGGGGAGAGGAGTCAGCGTATGACCCGGGGATATATCTCGGTCATGCGTCCTAGGGACCAGCTCGGAATGAATACGAATGTTACGGCTTGGAGGAGTAATTGGTGCATTGATTCAACGTTGGACGTTACGTTGAGAGGTTATCATTGCCTGAAACGGCTGATGCTTCATCTCCAAGTTACAGTTAATATGCTGAGAGCCGTTACTGGTAAAGGAGAGAGAGACTCACGGAGTCACTCGTATAAATAGGGCTCCCGCCAACGGGATAAGCAAGACAATCATAGCTTGGAGTTCAAGGCATCATTCTTGAGCTTCCAAATCCCTAAATACGATTAAAAAGGTTTTTCCTGCAAGAACATTTGGCGCCCACCGTGGGGCCTCGGTGAAATTAATCCCAGGCCACCGCATACAGACGTGATAACACAATGTCAACAACTTCACAAACTAATCCACCGGATTTGACTCAATTGTTGGCTATGATCGATGACTTGTGTCAACATAATTACACTCTACAAGATAGTGTGCAAGCTCTGCAGCAGAAGAGTTTGGACGAAACAGAAGAACAAGAAGCAGAGCTCTTGGAACCACAACCCTTGTCCCAAGCTATCTAGGAGGATGTTGTCCCTAAGAATTTCAAGCCTCCCATCTTGGAAAGGTACTGTAATACGGTGAACTGACTTTGTAAGTTTTGTATCGCAAATGTGCAGATAGCAAGAGTCGCCACCGACTTTTCTTTTATCCAATTAAGGGAAGGTAAAAAGTACAGAAAAAGACCTTCGTTAGATTCTGGAGAAGGTTATGAAAAGGGAAGGTATTAGCACCCCTTTCCATCCGTAGTTATCTACTGGCTCTTAGTTGCTCTTAGATCACTTTAAAATTGTGCTTTCTGTGTGTTTGAAAAATGTTTTAAAAAGGCATTTTACTTTGACTTTGTAATGATTCATGTAGAAATGTATACAAAGTGTTTGGAAATGTTTCGTTTTGAAAAGAGTTTGAACTTTGACAAAGTGTGAGGTGTGAAAAGTATTTGTTTTGAGCAAGCAACTAAAAGTCTTATTCCTACTTAATTGGTCGTTGTTATTATTTACATTCCTTTAGAATAGTGCTATCCATACCATTAGTTGGTAGGTAACCTTATTCGCTGGATGTAAGCGGGACATTCGGGGACATCGATGGTCATGAAAGCAACTCATAGGAAGTATCCTAGCACATCAAGGGACTATCATCATTTTTCGTAGGCGACAATCGAGGGTCAAGATCATGTATTCGTAGGCGACATCGTGGGTCTATGATCTTTGTATCGAAGGGACTATGATGATTTGTTTTGAAGGCGACGGTGCTAGAATACCTCTACGTTCGAGGGACATGACCATTTGTATTCGTAAAGGCAACGAGAGAGTATTACCCTAAGGGGTGCATGTGTGAAAGAGTGTGTTGATTCCAGATATATGTTATCTTGAAATTATGAGTGAGCTATGTCCAATTTTAATCTTGCCATACACGCCTAATTACTAGCAGTTTGTAAGATGCGGAAAGTAAATTGCGGAAATATAAAGTGCGGAAAGATAAATCATACGCTATTACATGGCTTTGGGGCAGATACATAATTGAAAAGTGCGGAAAGTAAAAGTCCTAATTACACTATTACATCCCATAGTCAATTACATAATATGAACAGAAAGTGATAAAAATTGTCCGAAACGGATAACTGTGTACGTATGAAAATCTGAAATACGATGAAATTGAATAAGAGGAAAATGTTAGTAAAATAATAATTTTGAATGAGAAAAGTTTTCATGCTAGAAATAACATTAATATGCTAAAATAATTTTTGGGATTTTTGGAGTTAATTTAATAATTAAAAATCAATTAAAAGTGATTTAAATGATAGAATAGCAATTAAATTAAATATGCATGCAAAAATAATATTTGTAATTTCAAAATTAAATAAGTATTTTTATGATGAGTATGCAAAAATAAATATTTTTGGTAATTTTAAATGCATGATAAAAATTATGAAAGATAAATTAAATTGTATAAAAAATATTAAAAGAAAATATGAAAATAGAAAAAATTGCAAACTTGTGAAAAATGCTTTGCCATGGTCGATTCGAACTCAGTCCCTGTGGTGAAACGCCAAATTTTTACCAACCGAGCCACCGGTACACGTTATGAAAACGAGCGAATGGCTTTTGGACTCATTGTCACCCCTGATTGCCCGCACGCGCCAAGAACTTCATCGCTTTCGCTTGAGTTCGGGAATTTTGCGTCTTTCTTCGACGCTAAGGCCCCCAATTTCTAAAATCTCATATACATCATATAAATGAGTTGTGAGTACATGAATCGATTGGAAATCACATTCTAAACACGATGGTGGTGGTCTTTGGTCCAATTTTTCCGCTTAAGGAAGCCCTAATTCGGTTCAGAAAACCCTAACAATGGCATATTTCGATTCGTGCCATGAAAATGCAATTCGATTGTCCGATAGCTTGCAAACTTCAAACTAAACACAAATCAAACATCAAAACATGTTAAAAATGCATGATAAATGTAATTCGATTTTGAAAAATATATGAACAAACCAAATTTGGATTTCGTGATTCTTGATGCTTTTGGATGATGTAAAGGTCGAATCGACTCTCAGACACCAAGGAATGTAATGGAATGCTCAAATTGATTGAAACAGCTAGAACTGGCTACAAGTTACTTCAAGAGCACGTTTTTGACTTTAGGTTAGGGTTCTTGAGGCAATTTTTTCTTCTTTCTTGTGTGATATGCGTTGTATATTTATAATGGATGGAAATTGAGCTGATTTGAGGAACAAATAATGGTTAATCAATGCAAACATCATTTGATTTTGTACAAAATCAAATCTTATCTTTTTTGATCAATTTCAATCAAATTCTTTCCAAATCCATGATAATTTCGAAATTTGCCAGCCTTTATGAGTTACTTGGATCCCAAGAATGAGAGAAAAATCAATTTTGCAATTAATTTTGATTTTATACCTTATTTTTGAATTTAATTTATATTTAAATGAATAAAATCCAAATTAAATGGAAAAATAAAGTTGAATTCGTGGCATTGGGCTTGGTTGTTCCAAATGGTATAAGGAACAAGTTTGGATGAAGAAAAACTAGGCCCATTTGCAAAAATTTTGATTTTTACAAGTATCTCTCTTTGTGCACTTCTTCAAAATTGCCCAACTTGTGAATGGTGTATTTTGCTCAATTTTCCACATTTTTGAATGTTGTTAGACTTTTTGGAAAGCTCTAAGAGTCCTCTAACCAACCTCTTTGGTTTCATCTCAATTGGAGTTTCCATGCTCAATATATCTCCACAAAAAAAAGTTGACTTTTTGTTGACTTTGAAAAGGACCTGTAATGTTTTGATCCATACCTTCCAAATGAAGCATTTTTTGAACATTCTTGTGAGACATGAAGATGTAGAGAATTGAATTTCCTGCAAAATGAGAGGTGGTGGAAAACGTTTTGAGAAAGTATGAAGAAGTTATGCTCAGTAAAAGTTTAGTTGACTTTTCACTAAGAAGCCCTAATTTGGAAAGTTTGACTTTTGAGCAAATCTTGAGTTTTCTTGATGAATCATGATCAACCCTTGATCAAATGATGAATGTAACTTCAAAATTAGGATGTTGACCAAAAATCATGAAGTTTGATCAGATGTTGACCATGTTGACTTTTGTCCAATACAACTGATTTTCAACCATCTGAGCAATTGTCTGAGGAAACTTGTCTTGTAAGGCTTGAAACTTGACATGGAGAATCTTTGAAGCATATGAGGAGGCATGATGACCATTGGAGATATTGGAAGTCCATCTTGACCTGAGAATTACCAAACCCTAGTTTGGGTCGACTGCTCTAGAGAGGTTTGTCGATCAACCTCGAGGAATCCTTGAGCATGGATGTATGAAATATCTTGAGGAATAGGAGGGCAAATTTTGGGGTGACAACTGCTCGCTCAATCTTCCAAGATCGGAAGGGTTAGATTGGCATGCTTTTCGTGACCGAGGTAAAGATGATTGAACACCGAGTACACCGAAAATTTGCACCGTCGGGTGATGACGCGAATGGCCTCAGATGCCATTGGAGAAGCTGAAACGAGTCACGCTAGACTCGAGATTGTTTCGGATAGGAGAACCGACGGAGATGGGCCTAAGATGCCATCCGAAAGATCGATGTGGGGAGTGAGCCGCACTCAGGCCCTGAGATGTTCGAAGTAGAAGCATGGAGATGGGCTTAAGATGCCATCTAGAGGAAATCGTACGTTAGACTTCGTGCTCATCTTTGAATGAAGTTATTGGTTTGTATTGGTTTTAACCAAATATGCAAGATTCGAAAGTGGAGAAACGTTGATAAGTAGTCGAGATGGGCTTAAGATGCCATCCAAGGCAACCGAATACACGCTAGACTCTATAGTTGTTGATAATAAGAGAGAGTCAATACATCTTCGTTGATTACTCCGAGGGATAGTAGTTGGCAAAATGGATGCTTCCCCTCAGGTTTTGTATTGATCCAATGCCTGTTATCGGAGGATAACTTGTGATCGTTTAGATAGTTTTCCCGTCTAGCTTCGGGTATTAATCCTGGATCCGTTGTCGGAGGACAACGAGGGCGGTCGTTCAGATAGTTTTCCCGTCTGGCTTCGGGCATTAATCCTGGACTAGTTGTCGAGGACAACAAGTGCGGTCTTTCGATAGTTTTCCGCCCGTTTCGTGCATTAATCCCGGACCCGTTGCTTGTAGTGATTTTCACCTGCTTTGGAAAAAACAAGAGAAACTTTTGATAGAATATTGTTAGTCTTATGCATAGTATGATGCATGATGATGTTTAGGGATGACATATGCACAAATTATGACTTTTATGAGTAATGTATGAATGATAGATGTTGTGGTATTTCAAAACATATCCATCTTGAAGAAGATGTAGATGCTCTGCCTGAGGACTTCTGACTCCTGTTTGAGGATGAAGTGGATGGAAATCCTGAGAAGAAAGATAACTTTGATTCCTCCGATGCACTATCTGACCAAGTTTTGAGCCCAGATATTGTTGAGGATGGTAGAAATCGAGAAACACGTTGTTGAGGATCTTATACATAGACCCTGTTGGGGAGAGTCTGGGAGGTACTCTGCTGGGGATCTTGCGGTAAACCTGCTGGAGAGTATTTGATAGTTGCTGGGAGACCGGGTTAGAAGGATCTGGAGCCCGTTGAAATTTCGGTCAAAGTAAAAGATGGGTTTCCTCCGATGCACTATCCGACCAAGTTTCGTGTCCGATACTGATGTCACGGGGAAAGGGAATTGTTGGGAGATTTTGTCGATAAATACCGGATGGGGATGAAGTGCTACTCAAGACCGATGTAACATGATTTAGTTGAGTGGAATCACCGCCGGGGACTAACGTGTACTCCTCTGGGGAAGGTTTGTTATGAGTGGCACCTCTGTGGGGATCATGCTCATGGGGAATGCATTGGTGACTTTCGTCATCTCAATTCCTGGAGCCTGTCGCAATTACTTTATTATGTTTACTTTTCGCATGTTTGTGAATAGATTTTTATTGTCAAATGCATATAATCATTCAAAGAAAACGTTGGACTTTATGCAAACGACAACATCAAAAATTGTAAAGAGAAAGAAAACTTGCATTTATTTGAAAGGTGGCGTATGGTAGTTCAGATACAAGAGAAGTAAAAAGCTATGCGAAACAATCGTTAAGTTCCAACTATGCTAGTACTCATATATTTCAACTATCTCATCTCCTTCCTGTCAGCAGAAATTGAGTAGATTGATTTTCGCCATTTGAATCTTGAATGCTGATAGTAGTCTGTAGACAGGTGACCTGGACGAGACATAGTCGTACGCTTAAATCCCTAACTTTTGCCTAGACCGCCTTTCGGTTTTCACCACCGATACCTTTTTTGCCCGCCTTTTCGTGTTTTCGACATGCCGTGTACATGTTTTGTATATATCCTTAACTTTGCCCGAACCCTTTGGTTCGCCAGATGCCCTTATTTTTGCCTAGGCCACCGACCTAGCGGGTCTCATTTATGCGTAGTATTTTGACTATGTCGTCACTGTGGTGTGGGAAGTCTTCACCATCCATGGTGCTAAGTATCATCCGGAAAATACCGCCTTGACTACAAATGGTCCCTCATGGGTGGGAGTCCACCCCCGATCACCTGTGGAAGAATGATGCTTGACTACTAGATCACCGACTTGGTAGACTCGGTGTCCCTCTGTTAAATGCTCGATCATTCGCTTCGATAGATCCGTCCATGGCGTATGGATGCGAGTCGCTCATCAATCAAGTTAATCGGTCAAGGCGAGTCTGGATCCAATCATCTTCGCCTAACTCGCATCTTGGAGGACTCGGTTGAGGTATATGAACCTCTCAGGATCGCCCATACTGTACAAGAGGAGGGTTTCACGATGTCCGTATTGAAGTGGATAACCGTGAAGAGAAAATGGTAACATCTCATGCCAATCTTTGTAAGTCACCGCATCTTCTCAGATAATCTTCTTGATATTTTTGTTGGCTTCCATCGCGCCATTCATCTTAGGCCGATACGGAGAAGAGTTGTGATGCTTGATCTTGAACTGCAGCAGTTCGTGATCATCTTGTTGTTGAGATTAGGGCCATTATCGTGATAATCCTTTCTGGAGTGCCATACCGATGATAAGATTATGCTTGATGAATCGAGCCACAACATTCTTGGTAATGATGCTAACGAGGTCGCTTCACCCACTTGGTAAAGTAATCAATTGCCACAAGGATAAAACGGTGTCCTTTGGAAGTCAGGCTTGATTTCTCCAATCATGTCAATGCCCCACATTGCAAAGGCCAAGGAGTTTAGAACATCTGAGGTAATGGAGGTACGTGCACTTTGTCGCCTAAATTTGGAATTTGTGACAAGATCGAGCATAACGGTGACAATCGCCTTCCATGGTGGACCAATAGTAACTGTCTCAAAATCTTCTTAGCCATTGTATGACCACCGAGTGGTACCAAATGCGCCGTAATTCTTCCATGATTCGTCCATTGCTTTCGTCTACACGTAAGTAAGCACAAGTCGTGGTTGCGCTTGTATAGGATGCCATCACGAGGAAGAATTTGGATGCAAATCTTCTCAAAACTTTTATCATTGATGATGCCCTCATGGATATTCCCGAGTCTTAAGATACCTTCACATCGTAGTACCAAGGTTTCTCTCGCATCAAGCTCATAACAATATGCCGGTTCGCCGAACTTCTCAATGATGATCCGGGAGCCTCGTTGTCCCATCCGACCTTGAACATAGATGACATAGTAGCCAATGCGCCCGCCACCGATTCTCGTGGTGTGATCGAAAGTGATCTCTTCAAGTAGGGGATCTAACTCGAACATGCCTCGATACGAATAAGATTCGGATGTTTCAGATCCCACTCGCCTTAATTTGACCGATCACCAAAGTCGAGTCTCCAAACACTTGCAAGAACTTGATTCTTAAGTCAATAGAAACTTTGATACCCATGATGCACGCTCAGATTCGCCATATTGTGCAAAAGCATAACTGTGGTGAAAGGTGTATGTCCTCATAGGGATGTAATGATGGCGCCAATGCCATTGCCAAGTTCGCTTGAGGCTCCATCAAAGACCATGGTCCATCGGATCCTTGTTCAGTCCTTCGTCTGGCCTCGGCTCTTCGCAACAGAACTAGTAAAACATCTTCATCCTGAAATTGAATCGATAGATCGATAGTCATCTACGGCTTGATGAGCCAAATGATTGGCTACCACACTTCCTTTGATTGATTTCTAAGAAGTACCGGATGTCGATAGGTCAAGATCATTTGCCATCTTGCTATCCTTCCTAGAGGTTTCTCAAATATGTATTTTATCTGATCCATCTTAGAAATCAACAAGGTACCGTGAGTCAACATATATGCCTTAGTCATGAAAGCGCCCAGTTAAAGCTGCAAGCTCGAAGTGTGAGTATCTTGTTTCACACCGGTAAACTTTTGCTAAGGTAGTATATTGCATACTCTTTTCGACTGCACTCGCCATGTTTCCCCAACACACACCCATTGAGTTCTCTAATCGTTATACATGATAAGAGGTCTTCCTTCTGGCGACATCGATATGAGGATTCTGTAGGTACTCCTTGATTTTGTCAAAAGCGATCTAGCAACCGTCGTTCCATTCTAACACTTGATCTTTCTTCAGTAACTTAAAGATTGGCTCACAAGTAGCAGTTAGATGTGCAATGAATCTGGCAATGTAGTTCAATCGGCCCAAGAAACCTCGACTTCCTTCCTGTGAATGGGCATTTCTTGAATGGCTTTAACCTTAGGGGTCAACTTCAATACCTTTCCATCGACAAAAATCCTAGGAGTTTTGCATCCGACTCCAAAGGTGCACTTGTTAGGATTAAGTCTCATCAGACTTCTTCAATCTATCAAATAGTTTCGCAAATGATCAAGATGTTCTTCTTCCGTCGTGATCGAGCTATCATGTCGCCGACGAGACCTCTATCTCGTGATGAATCATGTCATGAAATAACGCCACCATAGCACGATAAGTGGCGCCTACGCTCTTTAGTCCGAACGGCATAACCTTGTAGCGAAAGTGCCCCAATCGTGAAACGAAGTAGTCTCTCCATGTCTTCGTGGAGCCATTTTGATTTGATTGTAACCGAGAAACCATCCATGAAGGAGAAAACCTTATGATGAGCGGTGTTGTCAACCGTAACATCAATATGAGGAAGTGGAAAATCGCTTTTGACTCGCTTTGTTCGGATCTCCGTAATCCACACACATCCGCATTTTGCCATCCTTCTTGGCACAGGCACCACATTTGCAACCCATCATGGATAAGAAGTACGCAAGGAAGCCGACGCTGAAATGCTTCATAACTTCGCTGATTTCTCTCGACATCTCGTGACGATGCGATTTAACCTTCTGTTTCACGGAGAAAACCTTCTTTGTCAGAACGGTACCACAATATCAATGTCCAAACTGGCATGTTCGACGACCAAGCAAAACCTCAATGTAGTCTCGTAGCATCCGAACCAACCTTTCTTTGATACGCTCTCAAGACCCGCTCCTATCTTGATCTCTTTCTGCTTCATCGCACTCAAATTCACAACCTCAACCTATTTTTGCGGGTCAGATAACTCGCTCTTCTTCATGTGAGCCCGACAAGTTCTCTGGCACTTCACAATCTTCCTCACCTTCGCCTTCGGCTTGGTAGATCGGATTATCAAGTCATATTTAGCAATAGCATAACAGTATCAACGAGATTCGGAGTGATTCGCAGTTGTATCACGGGTGTGTAAGAAACACATAGCTTTTTGAAGGGTGATAAAGTAAAAGAAAGAAAACAACGATTGAATGCAAAAGTCCAACGATTTGAATGAAAATATGCAAATGATGATAATAACCTCACAACGAGCCATGATGCCCCGCAAGGCACTAGGCTTTAGAGTTTATTGTTCAAAACACGAAAATACGAAAGCAAAACAAAACAAGAGCAATTACTCCCGTCTAAAGGAGATTGGTATGACGCCTTCGTCTTCCAATTGCCGAGTCCACTGTCGGGAGTTGGGAAGATCCATTGCCGATGTCGAAGTCGTTGTCGCCGCTTCTATAGCATGGATTCCACTGGCCGATGCGAAAGGAAGTCGCCGGCACGTCACGGGCGATCATCCCCGACCCTTGATGGTGAAGCCTAAACCGCCTTGTCGATTAAAGGAAGATCGTGGAGCTGTCCCCAAATAGTACTACCTTCTTCAACAAGAGTTTGAGCATCTTTCAATGAGGCCATCCTAGGCGGAACTTGTGTAACTTCAGAGGGACAGGAGAGTCAATGCATGACTGGGATTGTTTCAAAAGCTTGACAGGAGTCTCAAAGAATTCACCCTCCACCTCGAGGTATCGAATGATCAGATGACCGACCATATATTCTTCTTCACCACATCAGAACAACCTTCCTTTCACCGTATTTCAAACCGATGCGGTGGTGTAGGTAATGCCCGCCCCATGTATCCAAGGGCGCGCAAGTAAGCAAGTAGGTCGGACGGATGTCCATGACGAAGAAAGTGGAATCAAAAGTCCGGGAACCGACTTTAATGGCGAATAAGCTCTCCAAGCAATCGCTCGCTTAGAATCATCAAAAGCCTCACAATTATGTCATCGGGTTTTAGGACCAACCCTTCAACATCAAGTCGATCAAAAGCTCAGGGATGTTCAGAGCAACCAAATCCACCAAACATGTAATGCCTTGCATTCAAGTAGATGTGCAAGGCTTTGTTTCTTTCCAAGAGAGTTAAATCAAGATCGTAGAAGCCTAGGCCATTGTTGGCAGGCTAGCAATACAAACTTCGAACCGTCAAGAGTAGTGTCTTGCGGACGTGAGCATTCTTCGAAACTTCACCAAGGCTTTAGTATGAGCCTCAGAGCACAAGAGTAGAGCAAGCATGGATCTTGGATGGAGTCTGTCCCAACTGCTCCACAACATTGTAGTCACTTCTTGATGATCTTGAATTTCCTCCATTTCGTTTGAGGTGTCCCGAACTTCTTTGGTACTTCTCAGGACGAAGTTATCGGTTCTTTCCTCTAGCTTGGGGAATGGATTGAATAGTGGAATGCAAGTTGGAGTCGCAGGTTTTTGGAGAGATATCCGAGAGAATTCTTCCGCTCGGTCACCTTACTTGATCCGGTGATGTTGTCAATGTCGGGAATGGTAGCTTCAACTGTAAGATCTTCAATGGTCGGAGGGTCTTGCTTGACGCCATGATAGTAAACATCGCCCATAGTTCCAAGGATAGCCTTTCGAGGAATATGGAACTGTATGGGAGAAGTAATGATGAGAGGTGCCACCCAGGCACGGATCGCAGAGGAAATCCTTAGTTAACATCAGATAGTCTTCGGGAAATCACACCCATCTGGTTGCCTAACATCTTCAATAGGAATCTTGTAGCTCTCGTGTGACGTTGTACTTCACCATGTAATCAAACCTTCCACTTGGATGACCCAAGGTATCCCATGCATTTCGATAGCTTCATTCATATCTTTGATCTTCGCTTAGACATGTCTTCACTGCACTCCAAGCGGCGTTTTAGGAATAACATTTCACGGCATCCATCATGCATCGAACACGTCTTCTCAACCAAGCACACCATCGTGTGCATGGGCACCAACGACATTCTCGGGCATCCGGATTGACACCAGCTTGCAGCAAATTCTTCTTAACACTCATCAGAGGAATGGTCAAGTCATCTATGTTGAAAACGTAAGTATCTTCACCAACAGCATTGGAACTTTTGTCATGGTTAGGCATAGGAGCGTTGATCACATTTGGAGTCTCAACAGGAGGGTCAAACTCAATCTGCTTAGCTTCAATCATATCTAGAATCTTGTTCTTCAGAGCCCAATAGTTGTCAGGGTCATGCCCTGGACTATTGGAGTGGTAAGCACACTTAGCATTAGGATTGTATCTCGGAGAGGAGGTATTGACACTCTGAGGAGGATCCTTCAAAGTAATCACCTGCTTTCAACATGTGTTGCAAGGCTTATGACAATGGCATATTGATCTTTGTAACCGCCTCGTGGCGCTGCTCGCCACGCCGCTGTCTCGCTAAGGTTGTGCGGATGTAGGATGGAGATCACAACGCCTCAGATCGCGCGGTCGGTCTTGGTTCAACTTTTCGATACACACGCATTAGCTTCTTTCTTACCACCAAAAGATCTCTTCGCAGCATTTAATGATGACTCTACATGAATCTTTCCACTCTTGATACCAACTTCACGTCATCAATATCATTTCGGTGAATCCATGAAGAGTTCCCAATCGATGATTGAAGAATGGGCCCACAACGCTCCCATAAACATATCAACCAACTCCTATGGACAAGGGTGAACTCACTCGCTAGATCTCTCCATTTCTGAGCATATTCTTTGAACTTCTCATCACGACCCATAGGCATGCTCTGTAGTTGCATGCAAGTGGGTGTCAACTCAGCATTGTACTCATACTGTCTGTAGAAAGCATCTGCCAAATCACTCCAAGTATGGATACGGTCATTCTCTAGATGATAATACCACTCCAATTGAGTTCCGGACAAACTCTCTTGAAAATAATGCATCCACAATTTTTTGTCATCAGTGTGGGGGTTGATCTTCTGAACGTAGGACTTCAAATGCAGTTTTGGACAAGAAATGCCATCATACTTGGCAAAAGTGGGAACTTTAAACTTGGGAGGAATCACCACACCAGGAACAAGGCTCAGATCATCAAAATTCAGCCCGGACATCTTCAGTTTTCCACATTCGACGGTCTTCAAGTTGCTTGTACTTGTCATCTTCATTGAGCATCGTTATAGTCGAGCGATCCTCTCTCTTCTCTCAGCTCACGCCGGGTCATCTTCATTACCCTGACACCCTCATTCTGACACCTTCCGAGAGCTCTATCCGACTAACCACTTTAGGACCACCTTGCCCCGCCCATGTTGAGAAGACCGATCGCACCTTCTCTTTCTTGATGAGCTTCTTCATCTTCGCCTTGGACCAAGCTAGTGAACATCAAACCGAGCATTCGAGCTCGAGATCTTTGACGATTGTTCAAGAGCCATTTCGCTAAAATAAATAGCGAGAATGAGAAAACCAATCTTCAATGTACCGTGATGCAATGTTATGCTATGATATGCAATGTTTACGAATGCAATGCAAAGTTTTCAAGGACCTGAGATTTAAAATTGTTAAACAAGCACGAACAAATTTATTAGTTTTCTTTTATTCTTTTCTTTTTAAGTACGAAAGATAGTTCAAAATAATAAAAGAAAACATATAAATCCTAAAGCTCTAAGTCTCCCATGGGCGCTTCCTCTGGTGCCGAGGTAGGCGTTGATGCTTTCCTCGTGAAGTAGCTTCGTCAACTCTAGCACTTTTCTCTCACTTGATAACACCGAGCTTCAAAGGTATCCCTTTCTTCTTTGTTGACTCCGTGATCTTTCAAGTCTTCAAGATCGGAGGCATGTCGGATGGAGAACGGATAGGGTCACCCATAGCAACAGTTCCATAATTACTTGTAGCCAGCACGTGAATGACATCATGAGGTTTTGAGCTCGAGCTCACCCATTTGAGGTAAGGTTCCCGGGAATGGAGTTTCGTGCCCCAAAGTCCTGTATCGCCTTCTTTACCATGCCCCAAGCGTATAAACCTTCGTTGGTAATTCGGAGATCGTGTAGTCGACACAATATCTTGGAGAAGCATATCATGTGGACCATCTCTTCGAGCAAAACCAAACCGACGTAGAGCTAGAGAAGGGTTAAGTGATACTCCCCTTATACCAAGTAGTAGGTGTTAGGAATTCTCCACAATGCTCGATGAATGTGAAGTCCTTTGAGAGAAGAGACTCCAACGGATATCCGAATGAGAGAGTGACATTAACCTTTGAGACCACTTCAATCTTTGTTCATTCTTCAAAACCGATGGAGGAAGGTGAAATAAACCACCCGAAAGTAACGTATGCAACACATGAGAGTTCCTTGTCTCTTAGTAGTACGAGTGTGAGAGAATGTGGATGTCTCGCAAAGTAGGCATCGGATTACGTAAAAACAACTTGATGGCTTGACATCTATGAATTGATCCGAGTTAGGAATAGAACCAAACCATAGATTAGCAAGGCCACAATATCTTCAAATGCATGGAAACTCATAACTTTGAGGAATTCTCCTGCTTTCCTAATCAGAACTTAGCAAGTAAACCCTTAACTCCGCTTCTTGTTTCCCAATTGGCTTCAATATCGAGCGCTTAAGATGGGTCGATGCAATGTCTTCGCATTCCTAGGAACCTTTTCTAAACCTATGAATGGAATTTGGTCGAGAATAGGCATCCCAGTAGCTTAGAGAACTCTTCCATGGTAGGAACCAACCGATAATCGGGAATGTAAAGCAATGGTGTTTGATCGAAGAACTGAATAGACGTGCATCATATCTTCTTCAAAACCGAGATAACCAAATCAAGTATAAACATGTCTTTTGATGAACCGAGCATGGTCGGGAATCTCAAACCAATTCTTTGAGTGAGAAGGTATACCCATGAAGTTGATTCGGATAGTCTTTCTAGAAGCCCTAATCCCTACAAAACAGAGCAAAGATAAATCCCTAGGTCCTTGAAATAGTTAAAAATGATATGCAATGCGAATGATGTCATGATGTCATGTTTAGCACACACAAACAATTCATACAATGAGCCTAGGTTTAGGTTTGCAAGAGGTATAGGTGATTACCCCACCAAAAGTTGAGTTGGTTCATCCTGTCCTATAATAGTAACCGGGTTGTAGGAATCTCATATCATTGATCTTTCTCAGCATTTATTTCAATACGACTACCAAGTGGTCGATCGAAAATATCCCAAAAGTCCGATCTCAATGAGCGTAGCATCAGTATCGACCAACCTGGTCTACACAAAGTCGGCCATCTCACTACCTTCTAATGGCCAAGATGGGTCAATTAAGGTTCTAAAAGTTTAGTTAGGACACCATGCAGAAGCCAAATACTATCCTCAACTTGGGAATGAAGAGTATCGGGACATCCAGTGTCACACTAACGTAGCCATCATGTTGACCGCTTTGATATCGCTAACGGTCGCGATGATTTATTGCTACTTACCTAAAAGGAAACCCGATCCGGTGTGTGGATCCCCACAAATATAATACCCAAGCAACCCTTAAAGATAAAGCAAGCAAGTCAAACAAAACAAGAAAGATGATCTAATAATCCTTAAGGTATTCTCTTTAGGTGTTTCCTCAGAGTCGCCAATTCAGAATACGCTGAACTCGACTTTGTAAGTTTTGTATCGCAATGTGATAGCAAGAGTCGCCACCGACTTTTCTTTTATCCAATTAAGGGAAGGTAAAAAGTATGTAAAAGACCTTCGTTAGATTCGAGTAAGGAAGGTTATGAAAAGGGAAGTATTAGCACCTTTTCCATCCGTAGTTATCTACGGGCTCTTAGTTGCTCTTAGATCACTTTAAAATTGTGCTTTCTGTGTGTTTGAAAAATGTTTTGAAAAGGCATTTCACTTTGACTTTGTAATGATTCATGTAGGAATGTATACAAAGTGTTTGGAAATGTTTCTTTTTGAAAAGAGTTTGAACTTTGACAAAGGTGTGAGGTAAAGTATTTGTTTTGAGCAAGCAACTAAAAGTCTTATTACCAAATCAAAATTGGTCGTTGTTATTTACGCCTTTATAATAGTGCTATCCATACCATTAGTTGGTAGGTAACCTTATTCGTTGGATGTGGACATTCGGGACATCGGATGGTCATAGAAAGCAATCAGTGAAGTATCCTAGCACATTCGAAGGGACTATCATCATTTTTCGTAGGCGACAATCGAGGGTCAAGATCATGTATTCATTGGCGACATCGTGGGTCTATGATCTTTGTATCGAAGGGACTATGATGATTTGTTTTGAAGGCGACGGTGCTAGAATACCTCTACGTTCGAGGGACATGACCATTTGTATTCGTAAAGGCAACGAGAGAGTATTACCCTAAGGGGTGCATGTGTGAAAGAGTGTGTTGATTCCAGATATATGTTATCTTGAAATTATGAGTGAGCTATGTCCAATTTTAATCTTGCCATACACGCCTCATTACTAGCAGTTTGTAAGATGCGGAAAGTAAATTGCAGAAATATAAAGTGCGGAAAGATAAATCCTACGCTATTACATGGCTTTGGGGCAGATACATAATTGAAAAGTGCGGAAAATAAAAGTCCTAATTACACTATTACATCCCATAGACAATTACATAATATGAAAATAAAGTGATAAAAATTTTCCGAAACGGGATAACCTGTGAACAGATTAAAAATCGGGAAATACGATGAAATTGAATAAGAGGAAAATGTTAGTAAAAATAATAATTTTTGAATGAGAAAAAGTTTTCATGCTAGAAATAACATTAATATGCTAAAATAATTTTTTGGGATTTTTTGGAGTTAATTTAATAATTAAAAATCAATTAAAAGTGATTTAAATGATAGAATAGCAATTAAATTAAATATGCATGCAAAAATAATATTTTTAATTTCAAAAATTAAATAAGTATTTTTATGATGAGTATGCAAAAATAAATATTTTGGTATTTTTAAATGCATGATAAAAATTATGAAAGATAAATTAAATTGTATAAAAATATTAAAAGAAAATATGAAAATAGAAAAATTGCAAACTTGTGAAAATGCTTTGCCATGGTCGATTCAACTCGTGTCCCTGTGAAACGCTGCAATTACCAACCGAGCCAGCTGTACACGTGTTATGAAAACGGAGCGAATGGCTTTGGACTTGTCACTTGATTGCCGTAATCACGCCAAGAACTTCATCGTTCGTTTGAATTCGGGAATTTTGCGTCATCTTTCTTCGACGCTAAGGCCCCGCAATTTCTAAAATCTCATATACATAATATAAATGATATGTGAGTACATGAATCGATTGAAATCACATTCTAAACACGATGGTGGTGGTCTTTGGTCCAATTTTTTATAGGAAGCCCTAATTCGTTCGAAAACCCTAACAATGGCATATTTCGATTCAGGCCATGAAAATGCAATTCGATTGTCCAGATAGCTTGCAAACTTCAAACTAAACACAAATCAAACATCAAAACATGTTAAAAATGCATGATAAACAGAATTCGATTTTGAAAAATATATGAACAAACCAAATTGATTTCGTGATTCTTGATGCTTTGGATGATGTAAAGTCTCGAATCGACTGGAGACACCAAGGAATGTAATGGAATGCTCAAATTCGATTGAAACAGGCTAGAACTGTGGCTGCAAGTTACTTCAAGAGCACGATTTTTTGAATTTTAGGTTAGGGTTCTTGAGGCAATTTTTCTGTTCTTTCTTGTGTGATATGCATTGTATATTTATAATGGATGGAAATTGAGCTGATTTGAGGAACAAATAATGGTTAATCAATGCAAACATCATTTGATTTTGTACAAAATCAAATCTTATCTTTTTTGATCAATTTCAATCAAATTCTTTCCAAATCCATGATAATTTCGAAATTTGCCAGCCTTTATGAGTTACTTGGATCCCAAGAATGAGAGAAAAATCAATTTTGCAATTAATTTTGATTTTATACCTTATTTTTGAATTTAATTTATATTTAAATGAATAAAATCCAAATTAAATGGAAAAATAAAGTTGAATTCGTGGCATTGGGCTTGGTTGTTCCAAATGGTATAAGGAACAAGTTTGGATGAAGAAAAACTAGGCCCATTTGCAAAAATTTTGATTTTTACAAGTATCTCTCTTTGTGCACTTCTTCAAAATTGCCCAACTTGTGAATGGTGTATTTTGCTCAATTTTCCACATTTTTGAATGTTGTTAGACTTTTTGGAAAGCTCTAAGAGTCCTCTAACCAACCTCTTTGGTTTCATCTCAATTGGAGTTTCCATGCTCAATATATCTCCACAAAAAAAAGTTGACTTTTTGTTGACTTTGAAAAGGACCTGTAATGTTTTGATCCATACCTTCCAAATGAAGCATTTTTTGAACATTCTTGTGAGACATGAAGATGTAGAGAATTGAATTTCCTGCAAAATGAGAGGTGGTGGAAAACGTTTTGAGAAAGTATGAAGAAGTTATGCTCAGTAAAAGTTTAGTTGACTTTTCACTAAGAAGCCCTAATTTGGAAAGTTTGACTTTTGAGCAAATCTTGAGTTTTCTTGATGAATCATGATCAACCCTTGAGCAAATGATGAATGTAACTTCAAAATGAGGATGTGGACCAAAAATCACAAAGTTTGACTGTATGTTGACCATAGTTGACTTTTTGTCCAATACAACTAATTTTCAACCATCTGAGCAATTGTCTGAGGAAACTTGACTTGTGAGGTTTGAAACTTGACATGGAGAATCTTTGAAGCATATGAGGAGGCATGATGACCATTGGAGATATTGGAAGTCCATCTAGACCTGAGAATTACAAACCCTAGTTTGGGTTGATTGTCTAAGAGAGGGTTTGTCTGGTCAACCCTTGAGGAATCCTTGAGCATGGATGTATGAAATATCTTGAGGAATAGGAGGGAAAATTTTGGGGTATGACAGTATGATGGGAAGTCTCGATCCTCGTGAGCACATCATTTGTTAATAATATGATGGCGTTAATGAGTGATAGATTCCTCAAATGTAAGTTGATGGATGACACGTTCAAGGAATCCGCTTACATTGGTACATGGGGTTACGACTTTTCGTGGTTAGCTATCGATTTTAATAGGAAAATCATTCAACAGCCTTCAAGAATCGCCATCGAAGGTGGCCAATACTTCTCTTCAATGTTAGGCGCATTCGCAGTAGTCGCTATGGATTTCATGGCTAGGTTCAACGAGGAGACCATAAAGGTTTCACATCCTAACCAGGAAATTTTTGTGGCGGCATTTCAGCATGGACTCAAAGTCGTTCAATTCAATGAATCTTTGGCTCAGAAGCCTGCTAAGAGTATGGACGAGATCATCACTCGGGTAGAGTGTCATGTGAAGGGGGAGGAGAGCAACATGGAAAAGAGAGCCCGAGATTCCAAGGAGAAGGGTGCGGGGAGAGATGATAGAGTTGAGCATAAGTCTCACCCACGAGATCACACGGCGGTCAGAGAACGCACCAGTAAGAAGCGCCTTCAGTCCCGGGGGTTTCCGGCCACAAAGCCCGGGGAGTCCATTACACCCCTGAGCACCAGGAGAGAGGACATTCTCCATGACGTAAACCATTTGAATTTGCTTCCCAGGCCTTGGAGACCTCAGACGGCCAATGCGGTGATGGGAAATGATTTGGAGGCTTGGTGTGAGTACCATCACATAAGGGGACACACGACTGAAGCCTGTTTCCATCTGCAGAGAGAAATTGAAAAATTGGTCCAAAGGGGTAAGTTGTCGTCCTACGTGAAGGATGGCGCTGAGCAGGCTAATAAGCATGGTCCATCACCAAAAGGTGAGTCGGCTTCTGATTCGCGATCTAAAAAGCGGGGAAAGTATGTGGAGGAAGTTAAGGAAGCAAGAGCAGCCCGACATACGCTCAATACCATCTCTGGGGGGTTTGCTGGTGGCAGATCTACCAGTGTTGCTCGTAAAAGGTACACGCGAGGAATTGGACATGTGGCCCGGATTGGGTCGTCTAATGAGGAGCCCAGGGTGATAAATTTTTCACGTAAAGATGCAAAGGAAGTCTTGCCTCATGAAAATGATCCCCTGGTTATTGAAGTACAAATCAGAGACTGGGGGTGAAGCGAGTATTGATTGATCCGAGAAGTTCTGTTGATGTCCTTTATTGGGAAGCCTTCAAGGGGATGGGTTTTGACCCAAAGGAGTTGTTGCCTTTTAGTGGGACCCTGGTCGGTTTCTCCGATGAACAGGTTCAGGTATTGGGTTATCTTCCAATTCTCACTACTTTTGGGAATGTGGAAAATACTAAGGGTGTCCGGTTCGGACTGTAGTCAATGCTTCGCACTTATAACATCATCATTGGCCCTTTGTTCAATGCGCTGAGGCGCTTTTATCAACCTTGTACCTAACAATGAAGTATCCACTAGGAATGGCCGTTGGTCATCCGGTGACCAAGGTTTGGTCCCAAGTGTTACAAGGATAGTATGAAGATTAAGAAGAATTTAGTTCTATCAAAAGACCCAGTAGACCATGAGGGGAGCATGGTCGATATTGATCCAAGGGAGGACTCTAGAGTAGATAGTTTGATTCCTGAGGAGACCAAAGAGGTTTAGATCGGGTCCTAGCCCTCAGAGGTCACACATCTAGGGACGCAACTTTCTACAAAGGAGGAAGCTGAGATAGTTCAGGACCTAAGATAAAATCTAGATCTCTTTGCCTAGAAACCTGCAGATATGCCCGGAATAAACCCGGATGTCATGTGTCACCATTTGGCACTGGATCCAGAGGTGAAGCTGGTGTCTCAGTGGCAGCGTTAGATGGGTGAAGAAAAGAGGAAAGTTGTTTCAGACGAGGTGGGAAAATTGATCAAAGTCGGATTCATTAATGAGGTGCAGTATCCGACGTGGCTGTCCAATGTAGTTATGGTGAAGAAGAAAATCGGCAAATGGAGGATGTGCGTAGACTTCACTGATCTCAATAAGGCGTGTCCAAAAGACCCTTACCCTCTTCCGCATATAGATCATTTGATTGATGGATCCTCCGGGTTTCGTCTTCTGAGTTTCCTAGATGCTTATTTCGGCTACAATCAAATCAGGATGAACCCGACTAGTGCTTCAAAGACGGCTTTTATGACGGATCGTAAGAATTTCTATTATAAAGTAATGCCTTTTATGTTGAAGAATGTTGGAGCAACTTACCAGAGGCTCATTGATATGGTTTTCGCCTCAGATTGGGCGGAACATTGAGGTCTATGTGGGTGATATGGTGGTGAAGATCGACAGAAGTAGGCATCTTATCGACATAGAAGAAACCTTCACCGTTGTTCGAAGTATGATATGCGTGAACCCGTATAAATGTACGCTTGGGGTACAAGTCGGAAGTTCCTCACTTCATGTTGACAAGTCGGGAATCGAGGCTAACCCTTGATAAATGCCGTGTGGTCAATGATATGAGAAGCCCGTCCACAGCCCGAGGTGCAAGAACTAATAGGCCGCTTTTACATTTTCTCGTTTCTTATCTTGTGCAGGTGACAAGTCAATCCATTTCTTCTCGGCTATCAAAAAGAGAGCAGAGTTTGAATGGACCGAGGCGTGCGAGAAAGCGTTCCTGGAGGTAAAACAGCTCTTGTCAGCACCTCTAGTGTTGACTAGGCCCAAGGAGAATTCATAACTGGTATTATACCTTGCTGTGTCAGATTGTGCAATCAGCTTAGTTCTGGTTCAAGAGACAGAGGCGGGTGAACGCCCGATATATTTTGTTAGAAAGGTGCTAAAGGGAGCAGAGCTCAGATATCAGAAGATTGAGAGGTTGACACTAGCTCTTGTAACCACTGCTCGGAAGTTGAGGCATTATTTCCATAGGCATCCCGTGTTTGTGAAAACCAATTTTCCTTTGAAGCAGGTATTCAAGAAGCCGGATCTGGCAGGAAGAATGGTGTCTTGAGCTGTGGAGTTGTTAGACTATGATATTCACCCACCAAAGGTGAAATCCCAAGCTTTGTCGATTTCATGGTGGAGTTCACTTCTATGGAAGACTCGCGATTTGGTTTTCGACGAGCAACAATCAGCCGAGAACGAGGCTCTTTAGTTATTTTAAGGTTGGCTTTGAGGTCGGAGTGACCCATTGGTCCCATGTGGGTGGGGTTTTTTAAACAAAGGACCTCATTTTGATGAAGTATGTGCAGCGAGCGATGTAGTTGTGTAAGAGGTTCGAGGCTTTTGAGATTTGCCATGTCCCGAGGGAAGAGAACGCCCGGGCCGACCTCTTAGCTCGTTTGGCTAGTACTAAAGGTTCTAGCGTGAATAAGTCCGTGATACAAGAAACGTTATCTTTACTCCGGAGATAGAGGAAAAGTCCCTAGTGGTTGAGGAAGAGGGTGGATGGATGACACCGATCACTAAGATATTCAACAAAATATGTTACCGGAGGATAGGGAAAGAGCCAAGAAGATTAAGAAGATCTCGGCCAGGTTCGTGATGGAGTCGGGAAAGTTGTATAGGATAGGGCGAGCAGCTCCAATGATGTGTTGTGTGTCTGTGTAATATGGTGGGAGAACTGACTTTGGATTGTTTTGCGTTTGATCGCAAATGTTGCGGATAGCAAGAGTCGCCACCGACTTTTCTTTTATCCAATTAAGGGAAGGTGAAAAGAACAGGAAAAGACCTTCGTTAGATTCTGAGTAAGGGAGATGATTATGAAAAGGGAAGGTATTAGCACCCTTTCCATCTATAGTTATCTACGGACTCTTAATTGCTTTAGCTCACTTTTAAAATTTGCATTCTGTGTGTGTGTTTTGCAAATGTTTTTGAAAAGAAATTTCGCTTTGACTTCGTAATGACTCACGCTGGAATATATACGAAGTGTTTGGAAATGATTCGTTTTGAAAAATGTAGGCTTTGTAATGATTCACGCTGGAATGTATACAAAGCGCTTTGAAAAGTTTTTAGAAAATGTGAAGTGTGAAAAGTATTTTTGATCGAGCAAGCAAAGAGACTTATTTACCCACCCGTAACTGTCGCTTCCGTGTTATTTTATTTCCTTTAGAATAGCTATCCATACCATTAGTTGGTAGGTAACCCTATTCGTTGGATGTAAAAGGACATTCGAAAGGGACATTCTGGATGGTCATAGAAGGCAATTATAAGAGTATCCTAGCATATTCGTAGGGACAATCACTTTCGTGAGCCAACAATCGAGGGACTAGATCATGTATTTGTAGGCAACATCGAGGGTCATCGAGGGACTATGATCTTTGTATCAAGGGACTATGATGATATGTTTGTAGGAAACTGCTAGGATACGTTCTATGTTCGAGGGACTTGACCCGTATTCGAAAGGCAACGAGAGAGAATAATTTGGGGGCATGTGTGAAAGAAGTGTGTTGAATTCGTATAATTTATCTTGTGGTTATGAGTTAGCTATGTTGATTTTATCTTATCATACACGCCTAGTTACTAGCAGCTTATATGGGTGCGGAAAGTAAATTAGAAAGTAAATCCTATGCTATTACATGGCTTTGGGGCGCTTATATAATATAGAGCGAAAGTAAATCCATAAGCTATTACATCCCATGAGGAGCTACATAATATTGAAAAAAAATGCGAGAAAATAAATAACGGAATAGAAAACTAATCCTAATATTTTTTATTTATTTGGAAATTGGTGGAGAATAATCCTAAGTCTAATTGATTTTAATTAATTTTTTAAAGAAAATATTAGTTAACCTACATTAATTAATTAAAATGAGAGGAAAAAAGAATTAGTGGAAGTTGTCTAATTAATCCTAATTGTTTAACCTAATTTACTAATTTTTTAGTTAATTATGAAATTAGCAAAATTAAAAAAAAAATGAAAAGAGATAAAATGCGTAAGCGCTTCGAAGAAACGCCCAAAAGCCAGAGCCGGGCAATCCATTGGCACCCAGTTGGAACTTTTGGGGTTTTTTGCTACTGGAGGCCCGTAGAGGCATTTGGGCTTTTTCGTCGAGGTGCCTGTAAATTGGAATTTCGGGTCATTGAGGTGATCCGTGGTGCACTCGCTGCATGGCGTCTTGTGGGGTCCAGGTTTGAGCTTTGGACGATTCGCCTCGAGGGGACCGTATAGGCATTTCTGGTGACTGTAGCTTCTGGAACCTGAAATACAAAAAATGTTAAGAATTTTGGGAAAAGACAGGTTCGAACCAGTGTCTTCTGTGTTCTATTCGACATAAATTCATCAACTGCAACATCCGTGGTGTTTTAGTTGCTTTTAATGAAGTTAATGTGTCTTTGGTTATTTTAGTCTTGTTGTGCATTTTGAGTTTAAGTGTCTTTAAAAGTATGTGTTTATGCTTTTGTTGGTAGTCTCGAGTTTCAGTTAATGCATGCGATAAGGAACTTATGGGGACGATAAGCACCCTAAGGCCGAAAGTTGAAGATTTTGAAGATTTAAGTCAACACGGCACCAGTGTTCATCAACACGGCCGTGTTGAAAGGCCGCTAAAGTGCAAAAGGACACAAATGTGGATCAACACGCACTCAGGTTCATCAACACGCCCGTTGAAAAGCGTGGAAGGTGCAAAATTATACAAATAGTTGGATCAACACGGCACTCAGGTTCATCAACACGGCCCGTGTTGAATGGTCCGGAGCATGGCTTATTGATTTAGAGATCAACACGGGCACCAGGTTCATCAACACGGCCCGTGTTGAATGGCAAGCGGTGGAAACTTGAATTTTTCTTATTTTGGAGCCAGTTGTCATTAAGGTACTTCCGACTTTTGCCTAAAGGAGATGGGAACAGAGACTATTAGAAGGGATTGGAGGTTAGGAAACCTACTTTGAAATCACGAAAGAACTATCGTGAAAGGAGAAAGCTACAGAGTAATTCAACACGGCATGATTCAAGCAGCCACCATGAAGATCAAAGTCATCATTATTCTTTGTGTTTAACTTTATTCGATGTTTTTAATACTAGGAGGCTAAACCCCCAAGGCTAGGGGTGGTCCTCGATTTGATCATTGTATGAATTCGGATACTTGATTCTTTTAATGAATGTTTTATATTTCAATTTAATTGTAGCATTCTTATGATCATGTATCGGACAAATACATGTAGACCTATAACTAACAATTGGCGTGATCTGTGATTGTTAGGGTTTCTTCACAATTAGGTTATTAGGAGTCTAACCTAGGACTAGGAACTCTCTTTAATCACTTGAATTCTCGATAGTTTCATGGTTAAAACCTAGGTTTGTTTGAATGGACATTTGAATAAAGATTAGTGTTTTAATAGTTGTCTTCATTAAGGACTTAAGGAAGAACAATCTAGATAGGTAATTGATAGTTTACTTATGCAATAAATCATTGGATCATAGTTTTATTTAATCAACCACTCACCCTAGCTTCATTCAGCATTATATTTCATCAACATACTTGTTACAAGCATAATTGAAAGTGTTAAAATCAACCCAACCATTGTTTTTGTTCAATTAAATTAAGAGCGAATAGGTATTTACTACGCAATCCTAGATTGATACTTGGGAAACTTATTATAATCGCATCGGCAAAAAATAGTACACTTATTTTTCCGACGTTTTTTGTGGGACCAAAATACCGATTTACTCTAGTTTGATTGAAATTTTATTGCTCGCAATTAAAATTTTTCTATTCATTTGTTTATTTATTTTATATTACATTGTATTAGAACTAACTTTGTGTCTAATATTTTATGCGGTCAGCCCCAGCAGAATATCTTTGACGCAGAATAGAAAGAATCCTCCACACAAGAGAAGCAAAGCAAGCAAGACCGGCCGGGAAGAAGATAGAATTCAACACACCCGACTCAGAGCGTAAGACGAGGCCATGAATCCACCTCAAGAGAGATTGCTAGGGATTATGGAGGGAAAATGCACTGTGAGAAGATTGACCATTGTCAACCAACCAAGTATGTTCCTAATTTTCACCCATCCGAGCACTACTATCACTACTGTGAGAAGCGATTTTTCGAAGGGTGAATGAGGATGCTAACAAGAATTTGCAACGATCCCCACTACTTAAGACTACTCTCAAAATAGATGGGCATACTAAAGAACGAAAAGTTGCGAATGTTTCCGCTCACTTTGGATGATGAAGCAGAGAGGGTTTTATTCCTTCCAAGATGCAAAGATTACATCTTGGAAAGAGATGGAGACAACTTTTCTAAATGAATATTTTCCAAAGATCGGTGTTTATGAGAAAGAGATAAGAAATCCTCAATTTCAAGCGTATGAGGGTGAATCATCGGGAGACTCTTTCAAGAGTTTTAAGAGACTTTGGTTGTTTGTCTCACTCATAACCCGGATCGCCGAGTAGATGCGTATGTATATGAATGGTCCGAATCAAAACGAAGCAACTCATTGACACAAATGCTGGTGGCTCATCTAACTTATCAACAACCACCCGCATCGAAGATTATTGCCGATAATGAAATGAGCATCCGAGTTATACGACTGTGGTTGCAAGCGCTTTATGGAGTTATAGATTCGAAAAGCCAATAAGCAGCTAAAAATTGAAGAAACAATAGTCAGCCAAGTTGAAAAGAAGTTGAAAGCCATGAATATTACTACACAACAGTGGCTCAAGTCCAACAAGGTCAAAGTACTATATGTGATATTTGTGGTGGACCCTCATCTCGACAAAGACACTGCCTTGCAAGTAACAAACAGATTGAGGAAACTGTTCCTCAAACAGAATAATCCTTATTCCAACACTTACAATCCAAAGTTGAAGAACCATCCAAACTTGGATGGAGGGATCAAAAAGCAAACACTCAACAACAAGGTCGTGGACAATACCAAAACCAGATTAACAACAACAACAACAAACTCCTAAGAAAGCGATTGGGAGTTAGCTATTGAAAAATGGCACTCATAATATTCTTCGTGAGGAAACAAGAAACAATCACAAGAACACCTCAACATAATAAAAAATCTCGAGGTTCAAATGGGGCAAATAGCTCAACACCTGGCGAACGTAAGCACCTGCCTCTCTCACGAAGTTCAACTGCACTCAAATCCAAGAGATAATCAGGGATGAAAGCTGTGGTGACAAGAGGTGGAAAACCTGGGAGATGTTGAACAAAGAGATCAAGAGAGTTTGCTTTGAGGTAGATCTAGAACCGTGGAGGATCAAAAAGAGACCGAGAAAAAATAGGAAGACTGTGGGAGAAAAAGAAAAGCCTAAAGAAGAGAAACCTAAAGTTGTCCTCCCATACCCCGCAAGAACTAAGAAGAAAGATCCGGGCGGTCATGTCGAGTCAGACGTTTGACCTCACTGCCTTTCGAACGAGGTCATTGGTACGCATTGACTTTTAACCAAATATGCATCATTCGAAGGTGGAGCTGACGTCGACAAGTAGTCGGAGATGGCTTAAAGATGCCATCCAGGCGATTGATAATAAAAGAGAGTTAGAATAAACCTTCGCCTCGATATTCTCGAGGTGGATATTTGGCAGATGGATAGCTTTCCGGCTCTTCGTCGTGTTAATCCAATATTCTGGTCAAGACAATTTGCATGGTCTTTCATAGGTTTCTGGCCTTGTTTCTGCATTAATTTGACTAGTTGTCCGGAAGTGATTTTCAATGGTCGTCGATAGTTCTCCTGCCTTGTTTTGGGTATTAATCTTTAGCCTTCCATTTGGAAAATAGCTTTCACCGTTTCGAGGAGATAAACTTTGACAAGACATGGTTAGTCTTATGATTATGATGCATGCAAATGTATGGCAATATTACTACGATGCGTATATATGAATACGTATGTATGAATGCGTATGTATTTGAAACATATCCATCTTGAAGAAGATGGGAATGCCCTCATGGAGACGGCGATGCTCGCTTGGGGATAAGGTTGTTGTAACCTCTAGTTCGGGAGAGAATAGAGATGCCTGCTTCCTCCCGATGCACTATCTAACCAAGTTCCGAGTCCGATATTAATGCTATTGGGAAGATTAGCGATCAAGAGATACTTGGTCAGATCTCGTAGATCTTGCTGGGAACATCCGTTATCGCTTGAGACTAATGTAATATGGAAAAGTTGATAGGGGCGCTAGAGTTGATGAGGCTCGGGACCACTGAGGTGATGGATCCGAGGTTTGTTGAACCCCGATTGGGGAACAAGAGACGTAGTTCCTCCGATGCACCATCCACCAAGCTCGAGTCCGGATACCGGGAATGATAGTCATTGCGTATATTTCATTGGGATGAATGTCTTGTGTTACCGCCGGGACCAATGTAATGTGATAGAGTCGAGGTGTTGATCACCAGGACTACCCAGGACTGGGAACATGATGAAGCCGAGTATTGGAATATTGGAGGAGGTTAGCACTGGCTCTGGAGAAGGTTTGTTCTTGTAGGGAGAGCGATGGTTCGGGATTGTACTCGTGAAAGTAAACATGAAAGACTGCTGGGTATGTATTGGTGAATTTAGTCGCCATCTCAATTCCCTGAGTATGTAGTAATTACCTTGTTTGTTCGCCCATATGTTCTAGAACGAGTGTTTATCGTCAAATGCATATAATCATTCAAAGCAATCATTGGACTCTTATGCAAAAACAATAAAAATTAACGTTGTAAAAGGAATTTGTATTAATTTTGAAAAGTGGCGATGGGCCGAGCAGCTTGTATACAAGAGACTAATAAGAGTAAAAGCTTATGCGGAAATAACTGCCGAGTTTCAACTATGTTATCGCTCATATATTTTGACTATCTCATCTCCTCGTTGTCGTGAGAGTGAGGAATTGATTTTCGCTTTGAATCTTGAACCGATGGTGGTGTATTGTAGTAGGTGATATAGCAGACAGTCGTGACGCTTAAATCCCTAACTTTTCCCAGACTCTTCGTGTTTTCTACCACCGATACCTTTTTGCCCAAGCCGCCTTTGTAGGTTTTTGACTCACAGTGTACATTTTTGTATATGTCCTTTATTTTTGCCCGAACCTCGGGTTCGCCAGATCCCTTTTTTTGCTTAGGCCACGACCTAGTCTCGTTCGCTTACGCGTAGTATTTTTGACTATGTCTACGCTCACAAGGTGTGGAAAGTCTTCCATCCATAGTTAAGCATCATAGCTCCGCCGAGAATATTATTTTGACTACAAACGGTCCCTCATAGGTGGGAGTCCATTTTCCCTCGACCACTTTGTGGAAGGATGATGCGCTGACTACTAGATCACCGACTGGTAAACTCCTTGCTTGACTTTCATTGAATGCCCGATCATTCGCCTCGATAGATCTATCCGTGTATGGATGCGAGCCATTTTCGCCGATCGTGCCGATCCGGGTCACATGTCTCGATCCATTCGCTCGCCTAGTTTTGATCCTAGAGAACTCGTCGAGGGTATTTGAACTCGATTGGTGACCGCCTCCATATCAGATACAAGAGAAGGGGTTGCCCCAGATGTTCGTGATCAGAAAAGCGGTAATCGTGAGAGAAAATGGCAACATCTCGTGCCAACTTGTAAGTCATCACATCTTCTCGCATGATCTTCTTGAGATTTTGCTTGCCTTCCATCGCACTGCTCATTTTAGGCCGATTGGAGAAAGAGTCGGATGCTTAATTTTGAACCACGCAAATTTCGATGATCATTTTGTTGTTGAGGTTGGTACCATTATCTGTGATAATCCTTTCGGGGACACCGTATCGACAGATACGATTATGCTTAATGAATCGAGCCACAACACTCTTGGTAACAGATGCGAACGAAGCTGCTTCTACCCATTTGCTAAAGTAGTCAATGGCAACGAGGATGAAACGGTTCCCATTGGAAGCGGTGGGTTTGATTTCCCCAATCATGTCAATGCCCCACATCGTGAAAGGCCATGGAGCGGTCAAAACATTTAGTGGTACTGGAGGCACATGCACTGGGCTCACAGATATCCGGCATTTGTGACAAGACCGAGATACGGCAAAAGAATCGCCATGGTGGACCAATAGTAACCGCTTAGAATCTTTTTAGCCATCAGATGTCCACCGAATGGGTACCAAATGCGCCTTCATGTAATTCTTCCATAATTCGCTCGTTGTTTCTCTCGTCACACAGAGGAAGCACAAGTCAGGATTGCGCTTTGTATAAGATGTCGTCATAAGGAAGAATTTGGATGCGAACCTTCTTAAGAACTTGTCATTGATGACACTTCTGGATATTCCCGAGTCTCGAGATACCTCTTCACTGAGAACCAAGGTTTCTCTTCCAGATCAAGTTTTAGCACAAGATGCTGGATCATCAAACTTTTGATGATGATTCGGGAGCTTCGCTGTCCCATCCGACTTTGAACATAGATGACATAAGAGCTGCAGTCCGCCAACCGATTTTCTTCTCGTGGAATATGATCGAAGTGATTTCTTCAAGTATGGGATCAGACTTAGAACATGCTCTCGATATGGAATGAGATTGGATGCTCGATCCCAATCGCCTCTAATCGAATGATCACTAAAGTCGAGTCTCCATACACTTGCAAGAATTTGATTTTAAGTCAATAGCACTTTAATACCCATGATGCACGCCAGATTCGGCCATGTTGTTGGTAACCAAATAAAGTTTGGCCATGAAAGGCGTGCCGTCGGTAGAGACGAATGATGGCGCCAATGCCATTGCTGCTTTATTTGAGGCTCCATCAAAGACCATGGTCCATCGAGATCCCGGTTCGTGTCCTTCGTCTCGTCCAGTTCTTCATAAGTGACTAGCAAAACATCTTCGTCGAAATTTGAACCGCATAAATCGATAGTCATCCACTATTGACGAGCCAAATGATCACCACTACACTTCCTTTGATTAAGCTCGAGTAGTATACCGGATGTCATATTCGGTCAAGATCATTTGCCATCTTGCTATTCTTCCTAGGTTTCGAATATGTATTTTATCTGATCCATCTAGAGATCGCAAGGTAGTGTAGTCAACATATACTATCTTAGTTGGCGAAAGCAAGCCTGTGGTTGCAAGTTTTCTCGAGTCATGAGTATCTTGTTTCACACCGGTAAACTTTTTTCTAAGGTAGTATATTGCATACTCTTTTCGACTGCACCATCATGTTGCCCCAACACACACCCCATGAGTTCTCTAACACCGCCAAGTACGATAAGAGGTCTCCTTTCGGTGTGGCATCAAGATAGGAGGATTTTGTAGATACCCTAATTTTGTCAAAAGGTCCCGCAATCATCGCTCCATTCCACTACTTGATCTTTCTTCGAATTTGAAAAATTGGCTCACAAGTGGCGCTAGATGTGCAATGAATCGGCAATGTAGTTCAATCGTCCCAAGAAACTTTTACCTTTTCCTTGCGCTGGAGTCGCATGTCTTGAATAGCTTTAACCTGGGGTGGTCAACTTCAATACCTATACCACCGAAAACAAACCCCGGAGTTTACCGGATCCACCAAAGGTGCATTTATTGGGATTGAGTCTCAATCAGCATTTCTTCACCATCAAACAACCGCAAATGATTGAGGTGCTCTTCTTCCTGTGGTCGAGCTATCATGTTGTCGATCGAGACTCTATCTCATGATGAATCATGTCATGAAACAAAGCCATCGGACGATTCTCACTTTTGACATTGGGTGGGATTTTTCAAACAAAGGACCTCATTTTGATGAAGTATGTGCAAGAAGTTATGTCGTTATGTAAGAGAGGTCTGAGGTTTTTGAGATTTTCCATGTCCCAAGGGAAGAGAACATCCGGGCCGACTCTTAGCTCTGCCTAGCAAGTACTAAAGCTCTCAAGTGAATAAGTCGGATACAAGAAACGCTATCTTTACCCGCCTTTAGAGGAAAGATTCTGGTCGGAAAGAGGGTGGCTGATGACACCGATCATATGGTATATTCAACAAAGTATATTATCGAGGATAGGAAAGATCCAAGCAGATTAAGAAGATCTCGGCCAGTTCTGATGGATTCGGGCAAGTTGTATAGATGGGGCGAGCAACCCGATGTTGCGTTGGTGTCCGGTAATACAAGAGAGAACCGACTTTGGATTATTTTATGCTTGATTGCAAATGCAGAGAAGAAGAGTCGCGATCACTTTTCTTTTATCCAATTAAGCGGAAGGTGAAAAGAACAAGAAAGACATTCGTTAGATTCCGAGTAAGGGAGATGATTATGAAAAGGGAAGGTATTAGCACTTTTCCATCCGTAGTTATTCACGGGCTCTTAATTGCTTTAGCTCACTTTAAAATTTGCTTTCGTGTGTGTGTTTGAAAATGTTTTTGAAAAGGCATTTCGCTGACTTCAGAATGATCATCACCGGAATGTATATAAGTGTTTGGAAATGTTTCTTTGAAAATGTAAGCTTTGTAATGATTCACACCGAATGTATACAAAGCGCTTTAAAAGTTTTAGAAATGTGAAGTGTGAAAGTATTTTTGATTGACCAAGAAAAAGAGACTTATGTACCCACTCGAACTGTTGTTTCCGTGTTATTTTACTTTCCTTAGAATAGCGCTATCCATACCATTAGTTGGTAGGTAACCCTATTCGTTGGATGTAAAGGGACATTCGAAAGGGACATTCGGATGGTCATAAGGCAACTTGTAAGAGTATCCTAGCACATTCAGACGATCATCACTTTCGTAGGGCAACAATCGAGGACTAAACATGTATTCGTACAACATCGAGGGACTATGATCTTGTATCGGGGACTATGATGATATGTTTGTAGGAAACTAGGATACCCCCACGCTCGAGACTTGACCATGTATTCTAAAGGCAACGAGATGTAATACCCTAGGGGTAATGTGAAAGAAGTGTTTAAATTCGATAATTTATCTTGTGTTGTGAGTTAGCTATGTTGATTTTATCTTGCTTACACGCCAGTTACTATTTATATAAGTGGAAAGTAAATTTCGAAAGTAAATCCTACGCTATTACATGGCTTTGGGAAGTTACATAATATAGAGTGCGGAAAGTAAATCCTAAATAAGCTATTACATCCCATGAGCTATATAATATGGGAAAAATGCGAGAAAATAAATAACGGAATAGAAAACTAATCCTAATATTTTTGATTTTTATTTGGAAATTGGTGGAGAATAATCCTAAGTCTAATTGATTTTAATTAATTTTTAAAGAAAATATTAGTTAACCTAAATTAATTAATTAATTAAAATAAGAGGAAAAAAAGAATTAGTGGAAGTTGTCTAATTAATCCTAATTGTTTAACCTAATTTACTAATTTTTAATTAATTATAAATTAGCAAAATAATAAAAAATATGGAAAGAGATAAAGGTAGAAGCGCTCGAAGAACGCCGTGTCGGAGCCTGGGGAATCTTTCAGAGGCAACCATGTTGAAATTGGGTTTCACGAGGCCTCGGAGGTAGGCATTTAGGATTTTCCGGGTTCGAGGTGCCCGTAAATTGAATTTCGGGGTCATTGAGGTGATCCAAGTAGGCACTTCGGGCGTGGCATCCAGATGGGGTCCGTCGGAGCTCGGACGATCCGCTCGAGGGACCAGGCAGGCACTCGTGACCGTAGCTTCGGAACCTCAAATACAAAAATGTTAAGAATTTAGGAAAAGACAAGGTTCGAACCCATGTCTTCTGATGAACCATACTTCTACCATCCGAGCCAACTTAATTTGGTGTTTAACATATGAAATAGAAAGAATACAAAGGAAATTGGTTTGGAATCAATCAATTTAGAAGTGCCAAGAGGTCTTCTTCTTCATTTGAATTTCCCGACCTATAGCCACCGCTTTTTAACCCACGTAACGCTCGTAGCTAAACTCGCAAGTTTTCAAAATTCAACACGAGCAATATAAATTTAAAGTAAGATCATGGTTCGATCCGGTTTGACCTCCCCGAACATGAATATGTCCCTTGTTTTGGCCAATTTATCCTAAATCAAAAACCCTAATCCAAGGTTTTAAACCCTAAGCCATGGTGAATCCTTCGCTTTGTACCTAAGCTTCAATTAAACTATGCATATGAAAGAAACTTCATCACAAACACAAAAACATGGTTAAGTTCAATTGATTATGCATAAAACTATGAAAACGATTTTGAGTTCAAAGCCGCAAACAAAGATTGTTTTTGGTGATTCCGGTGTTTTGCTTGTCAGGAATATCCGATCGACTCGTGGGACTTCAAAGAATCGATTGCAAGGCTTGGAACGAATTGAATTGGAACAAAACTGTATGCAATTGCTTGAATGCCATGATTTTTTTGAAGCTTGCAAGGGTTCTTTAGGTTAGAAAATCCTCCTTGTGCATGTGAAATCATCCCGTATTTATATTGTAATGAATTAGGTCAAGTATTGTAAGAAAATATCCCGCCAATCAATGAAAAATTATTTGATTTGGAATCAAACCAAATATTTCCTTTTTGAGCCAATTTCAATAAAATCAAATTGCCAATATCAATTATTTCAAATAATCGATTAAATGGCTTGCTTAGACCTCAAGGAGAGAGAAAATCTATCTTGCACTTAATTTTTGATTTTATATCTTTTATTTTAATTAAATTTATTTTAAATGAATAAAATCCAAAATAAATAAAATATAAAATATAAAACGTGGCATTGGGCTTGAGGTTCCAATTAAGATAAGGAACATGTTTGAGTCAAGAAAAGTTAGGCCCATTTGGAAAAAATTTGATTCTCTCAAGTATTTCTCTTTGTGCACCTCCTCAAAAATGCTCAACTCGACAATGTGTATCTTGCTCAATTTTTAATATTTTGGGTGTTCTTAGACTTTTAGAAAGCTCAATATGTCTTCTAAACATCACTTTGGTTTCATCTTCATTGAAGTTTTCTTGCTCATGAACACTTCTTTACAAAATGTTGACTTTTGTTGACTTTTAAAAGATTCAGAATGTTTGATCCATAACTTCCAAATGAATCATTTTCCAAGTTTGTGAGATATGAAGTCGAGAATTGAATCTTCAAAATGAGTGTGGAAAAATTTCAAAAAGTATGTGAAAGTTATGCTCGTCAAAATTGCTGACTTTTGTCCGAGAAAGCCTAATTTAGAAACTTTGACTTGGATCAAATCTTGACTTTTCTTGATTTAATCATGATCAATCCTTGATCAAATGATGAACACTAGTTCAAAACATTGGTGTTGACCAAAAGTATGAAGTTTGACCGTATGTTGACCACATGCTGACTTTTGTCCAATACAACTAATTTTCAATCATCTAAGCAATAATCTCGACCAAACTTGACCAGTAAGGCTTGAAATTTGACATGGAGATTCTTTGAAGAATATGATGAGGTATGTCGACCACTTAAAACATTGGATGTCCATCTTGACTGAGAATGGAAAACCCTAGTTTGGATTGATTGTTTAGAGAGGGTTTGTCTAGTCAACCCTTTGAAATCCTAATATGGATATGAAATGTCTGAGAAGAGGAGGGAAAATTTTGGGTACGACAATCGAAAAGGATGTTTTTTTGGTGTTGGAAAGAAGTCCATGAGTGTGTCCGGGAATCATAGAGGTAGGTCTTTTTGCCCAGCGTAGTATTAAGTGGTACATCGGCCTATGTTGATGAAGGATTGTATTCGCTTTGTTACCCGCTTGAAACCACTCACCGAACTTTCCGATCGATATGGGTATATCAATGGAGTCGCCATCGAACTTCTTTTTATCTCACGATGGAGAAAGGAAAACATCGAGGAAACCTAGGGGAGAAATCGCGGTTCTAAGGACCGAGATCAAGAGAATCTAGGTAAGGAGTTAGTTATTAAGGAAGGGATTAGCACCCAACACGCCTGTAGTACTCTACAGAATCCACTTTCTATTTTTAGCTAAATGGTGTGTAATATCTATCTATGCTTAATCGCTACAATGCATGCAAAAGAAAGGGGAAAATAAAGAAACCACGGGGAAAAGAAGGAAGTATTTACGAAGTTTGCTCGATCGAGCCCCGTGACAAGATGCCTATGTATTCCCGCGTGCAATGGGAAAGTTAGAGCGTCATAGTTCGGCTCACTTGTTTTGGTGAGTTTTGTGTTTTTTACTTGTGAAAAAGGTTTTAAACACAAAAGAAAAGCGAAAAGAGTTTGTTTGGTTGGTTGCTTTGCCTTGAGAAATGAGTTCAAACCATTATTAAGTGTTTTTGTTTTCAAAGGGAAAAGAAAAGCAAGTTTTAGTTTTATTACATGCATGGATGCAAAAGAAACTAGAAACACAAATGTTGGACCTATGGTTTGAGGATGTAAAAGAATCTCTACCTATGTTGACATGCAAAGGATGTGAATCCTAATGTCTAGGCTAGAGAACCTATCCTAACCGAGCAAACCTGAGGAAAACAATCAAGCATGCACAATCCACAAGTAGAATTTCCCTAAACGGGTCTTTAAATAAACTAGAGGGGTTCCTGAACATGCTCCAACTACGGAAGCCTCATCATGCATCTCTATTCCTACTTCTCATGGCAAAAGAAAGTCAGAAGCCCTACTCATGATATCTAGGAAACCTGTAAGAGAATGCGGTAAATGGAATAGAAACTACCACACGTATATAGAATCTGAAGAGTACTGCGAGCTAGAGAATACTCCGGAAAACTTCAAGTGTTGCAGCCATGCAATAAGACTAAACTGGTGAGAATAGCTCGAGATATCAGAAAAAGTGGAATGCACGTTCATGCGCATCTGCAACAATAAGGCCTGCAAGAAGGGAGTTAGACCCAAAAAATAAGTAAAGGAATGCAGACGTGGGTGTACAAACGCAAAACACCTACAAGAAGGGAGTTAGACCCAAAAAGCAAACAAAGGAATATATACGTGGGTATACAAACATACAACAAACTGCGAAAAGGGAGTTGGACCCAAAAGGCAAGCAAAAGGAATGTATACGTGGGTATACAAACACGAGAAACCTGTAAAAAGGGAGTTAGACCCAAAACGTAAGTAGAGGAATGTATACGTGGGTATACAAACGCGAAACAACCAAAGAAATGTGTCATATATACTTACAACACAAGCCCCTACATCAAATACATGTCAAACAGTGTCTAAGAATGTTAGAACACCTACTGTTTGCACTCAAAATTAAGAAATAGCGAAAACTAGTATGTGTCGCTAAGAAGATCGCTATGCCAAGCTATGCGACTCTAAATGTAAGCCATCGCGCTTTAGCTCTTCGGATTAAGCGCGACCGCAAAACAAAAGTTAGTGAGTTTACGCTTAGCGCCTCCTAGTGGCGCCAAGCACCTATAGCCCGTAGAAATGTTGTTTTTGATCCGATCACCGTCCATGAAGCTCATGCCAAAAAGTTGATCCATATAGTTAGGCAATTATTCCAATTCTCATGTATGGCGTCATGCATGGACATGTATAGGAATGCAAGTTGACACAATGGTTTCAATGCTCATAGGTGCAATGTTATGCATGAAACGTGGAATGCAAGCGATGAATCAATAGTTCCAATGCTCATGTATGCGATGCTAAGCATGAACATGTATAGAATGCAAGGAATTAACCATTCATCGCAGGTATGATGAAGTTCATTTCATTAATGTGGATTACAATGCAAGTCAGTTTCGGAACCTAATGTTCCTCATGCATAGTATCGATGCAAGCAAGGCATGATATGTAAGAAGTAAAGAATGATCATGTCAAACCTAATTACACATTAACACAAACACTTGGGATGCATATGCATGAACTATGTACAATGCACAATGTACCTAGTGATTAAAATGCTTTAGAAGCTGGCACGTCAACACGCTACAAATGCAAGCTATGCTTCAACTCAAATCATGTGTCAATGCAATTCAATCACCCTAAATGCTCTCCAATGTATGAGCATGTGTTAGATGATTCAAGGTGCATAGGCGGCTCGAATGCAAAAGAAAATACAAATGCATGTATACTATGTACAAAAATCTTCACACCGACACCAATAAAGTTGCAAATCCGATTCGAAACAAAGAATTCAAGCATGACAACAAGAATCTAATCTACATTAAATTTGAATGCAATTTTATTCATTTTTAAAAGTCGAAGTCAATAACAACTTAAAATAAGTGTTAATCGACCCAAACACTTACCCGAACCTCGAGGTTTCGAAACAAATGAAGAGGAATTCCTTGTGCTCTTCAAAGAAAATACCAAATCAGCTCCCATTGATAATAATCCTTGCAATCAACCTTGAACTTTGAAGAAATTTGAATTCTTCAATGGAGGATCGGGGAAGTTGAAGGAATTGGTTAATTCTTAAAATTGAGAGAAATCCGGAGGAACTGGTTGAATCGGGCTTCTTCTAGGTCGATTCAATGTAAGAAGGAGAAGAGGAGTAAGATCCTCAGAGAGAAGACCGATGATGAGAAGATGAAAGTTGGCGCTTTAGCGCGTGAGTGAACAATACTCAAACCTTGACCAAGAATTGGTAACGAGTCAACTTCAGCAAAAAGGAGAAAGCAAAGGTAGCTTGCTTTCAACCTCAAGACGTGTCGCACTGTGGAACACCGAAGTTTCAACACCAAAGGACGGGTTGCACCAGGAACACCGCGCTTTCATCATTAAAGGACGTGTTGCACTGTGGAGAACGAAGTTTAACACTAAAGGACGTGTTGCACCGTAGCGGACCGGCAAATTTTAACACCAAAAAGAAATTCTACTCACCTAAGAAATTATCCTCGGATTTCAGAGACATCTAACACCACCGAGGATAGAAGGTCCCTTATTCTTGGCTTATAATTCTATGAAAATGCATGAATTTCCGAGAAATAATGCGATGCGATGATGCATGTTTGCAAAAGATAAAGGTGAATGGCGCACCAAAGGTCACGTAATGATCAACTTCAATCTGATAATCCATCGGGAAATGGCATTAGCGGTCCACCAAGGATACGACCAACCGATAAATCCAAAAGAAGAGCATTTCAAGAGAAAAAGCTCCATATAACCCCCGCTGGAGAGATGATATCACGGAGACCGCTATGCCGACAACAATCCACTGGGGAACAAAAAGGGACACTTAAAGAAGAGCTCCACCGCTACCCATCATGACCGGTTGGGAATGAAAATGATGTGCCGAGTCATTGGGATGTCAGAGGATGTGCCCCAACTCCAATCGGGATATCGGAAATGTGAATTTCGAGGATGAAAAATTCATGATCAAAATACTAACCCACTGGGATGAAAAGTCTCATGATTAATAATTCAAATACCATCTCCACAGGGAAAAGAGAGTGCAATCCTCTATCAAAGCATACTTGAGGTTCCAAAGAACACTTGGGAATTCCAATCGGAGTGAGCACTAACAACTTGCACTAGGACTCGTACCATGCTCTAATAACGATTTCGATAACAACATCCATGGGGAAGTTCATCGAATCATTGATGATGACAAACACCGTCCGATTATTTGTAGAAGGAAGTTTCACTGGGTTTTCTCGCCCATGCCATCAAACGAGATATCAACTTTATTAGGGCCGGCGTGAGAGCACCAAGTGAGATACCGAAATGGAAAATCCATAAGAGGGAAAATCGTCGAACAAAGACGAACTCGGGAGAAAGGACACCCGTACGAGAATGAGCTTGCCGGAAAAAAGAAGAGGACGTCGGGCGAAGATGAACTCGCATAAGAAAGAATGGAACAAGTATACGAAGACGAATTGACAAGAGAAAGAGAACGTCGGGTGTAGACGCGCTCGCGAGGAAAGATCATCTGCATGAAGATGAACTTGCAAAAGGGAAGAGAACTATAATATCCCTCAAGCCAAAGGCGGGGTATAATTCTTCAAGAATGTCAAATATTTGGATTACCACACACCAAGTATGGATACCCAAACATCTAGAAAGGTGATGCAAACACGGTAAGATAACCGATAATTTACACAAACAAAGAGCGTATGACTCATTGCGAAAAGACGCCACTGTGTCAAAGCTTGAATCAAGAAGAACAAATTGACCCGATAAACTTCTAAAGACTAAACTGAGACCATTTTATCTAGAAATAGACTCAACGGGAGGAACCTACATTGAAGAGTATTCTTCAAGATATAGGAATTTAAATCAAACGAACAATCATGCATCTGCAAGCTGTCACCCATACGCCAACTTCGAACCCCAAGTGAAACACAAATAATCAACATGCCACTGTATCTCTGAAAGGGTTGGTCAACCTTGACAAGGCTGCCCCAATTCAATGAGCTCAAGGATATAATCCCAACTCGAATATCCCATTAGGATGACTCTTTAAAGGTGTGACCCCAAAATTTCCCCTTCGCTTTACCTCATCCTTTCAAGCATAGACGCTCATTTATTGTGGCTTCGAGGAGTTCCACTGGAAATTTTCAAAAACCAAGGAAGGTTTTATTTTGTTACCGATTCAATTTGAGAATAATTCAAAATTCAAGATATTTTAACGGTTTAATTATTGGTTCAAAAGGAACTGCTTGGAATTATTTGTCCGAAAAGGAGTTATTTGCTTTTTTTTGAATTTGAATTCAAAAATAATTATTTATTTTAGAATTTAAATTTAAAAAAGAATTTCTTTGTTGCTTGGTGAATTTAAATTGGGAGGGAAAGATGTCGCTCTTGGTGTTTAAATTCGCTAGCAAAATATAATTATAAGAAATTATTCAATTCATATTGATGTTACACATTTAAAGCAAAGGTACTTGAGTCGTGATTAATTTCGTTCTTTTTGTATGAATTTTCATTCGATCGAAATGTTATGCTTAATAGTTTGTATTCATTCATCTCAAGATACACAAAGTTGGAATTATAAGTTCAATGTTGGAAAAGGAATTATCATTATTATTTCATTGGAATTCAATTACAATTTCAAGATACAAAGCTACAAAAAATACGAAAATATCCTAATTTCGCTTAATGCCATAAGTTTCTAAGGTTTGTTCGAGCAAATTGTTGTTTCCTCCAAGCCTTCTTCACATCCGGCTGCCCTTTACCGCTTCCGCTCTTCATCGCCATACATGAAAACACAAAAGAAACAGATTAGTAACTATAATTGAGCATCAACATAAATCAAGAAAATTTTCATTTTGACTCATCATTAGGGGTTTCGCGAGGATCAAGTTTTAGAATGTTAACCTCGTAATCTTGTTCAAGATTAATCATCGGTAAAAAGAGCTTGTTTGCAAATCACGAGTTAATTCGGTTCATAAACAAAGCCAAACATGCTTATTCATCACAATTCATTCCTAATCCAACAGCTAATCCCTAATCCAACAAATAATAATCCCAACAAGTTAATCCAAAAAGTCAAAGGCAACAGTAGACTATAAACAAAGGCAACAAAGACTATAAACAAAGTTAACACAAAGAAGAAGTAAAACAAGAGACAAAAAGAGATCTTGGTTATCGAAAAGCAAGTAGTAAATAGGTATAGCAGAAAAAGATTAAGCAAACAATGCAAGCAACATGTATAGCAAGAAAGCAACATAAAAGAGGAAGGTGTTAGTTTCAAAGTTGGTTTTTCACCAAAGGTGAAAAGGAAAAGCAAAAAGCCAAGAATAATGATGAAAACTCTCGAGCGTAAGAGATGGTCGACCAAGACAAGCAAGAGATCCGCTCCAATATCAAAAAGAGAAGAGAGTATCCGTTTAAGGGATATTAAGTAATCAAAAGATACAAGTGCAAAGATCGGTAGAAAGACCAAAACCAAAGAAAAACTTGAAGTTCCCGAGCAACTATCAAAACCACAAACCGTAAAATATACACCAACCAAATCCAAAACCAAAAGATGGTATCCGTTTCTAAATATTCAAAACTAGAAAATCAAAACCAAACAGGCATCTGCTTTAAGCATTCAAAACCGTAGAAAACACAAGCGTATCATCTATTCTTAACAGTTTATAGTCCCAAACAGAGAAAATTCTCAAACCTAGCAATTGTAAGCACGCAAAACCAGCCCCAAACAATCCTATCATCATTTCCCAACACCAGAAACCCTTCAGAATTAAAGGTTTTTTTTCCAGAAATATTGCTCTGAACAGAGAAAGAAGAAGAGAATTTCGAAACGGTCTCACCCGAAATACCATCGCAAAGGGGTAAGGTTGCTTCACGGTTGCCATTGAGCCTAGGTTCCATAAACTGTTAAGCCATCCAGAAAACAATGATAACTTGAATCGCAAGTAGAAATATATAACAAGCCGAAACCCCTAGCTCACCGCCTGCCACCGCGGAGGCGATTTCCGGCGCGGCTGCCTTGTGTTCCCTGTTTGGGTTTCATCGTGAGAACGAGAGAGAAGGAGAGTTTCGTTTTTGGGGTAAGACAGTCGAGAGAAAGAGAGGCGAATCCATGTGAGGGTGGGATTTCTGGGTTAACCGTAGGGTTCCATTTGGGAACGAGCGGAAGAAGATGAAACATGCGTGAAACAGAGAGAAGAGAGCGGATGAACACAAGCGAGAGAGAGACAGAGTATATTTTTGCCCATTTGGGTAATATTTTTTTATTGTTATTTTAACTCTATTTTCTTTTAAAAAAAAACAGAAAAACAATTTTATTTTTATTTTTATTTTAGTGTTTTAGGTCTGGTGGTGACAAGTGTCACCACCTTGTTTTTTTTAATTCACTTTTTTTCCTTTTATTCATTTTCCTTTTTGGTTAATTTATTTATTAAAAAAATGATGATAAGTAAAAAATATATGGTAAGCAATGTTACCATCTTGGCCATTGGGTTTTTTTTTTTGGAGAAGAGAGATCCGACGCACCAGATTGTCAGCATATGACGAATTTTGTTTGCGGAATAATCAAGTTCAGATGGATTTCTTTTCGCACCGCCCGTGATCAATGCAAAGCAACTTAAAAACTTTATCTTTTTCAATTAATTTATTTTTATGTGACTAATTTATTTGTTGGCGTTGTACTAAATAGTAATTGGCTCCGATAGTTTTATTTGATGATTTATCGATTAAACTATTAGTCGATTTTTCATCAAATGTAAAAATCATTTCTAATAATTATTTAAATTTCCGATTGTATTGTGTGATATTTGTCTATTTATTTACTCATTCAAGATTTATTCACCATTGTACACTTTACACAATAAAAATTAAATTAACTGGTTCCGCTTTTGATTGGCTCATATGCCAATTTCTTAAGGGTCTCATAGTTAGGGATGGGCATGGCCATCCTCACGAGGTTAGTTAAAGTCCTTGTTTAATCAATCATAACCCTAAAATAACATTGGTCATATACCGATTTTCCATGCACCGTGGTCTCATGGTCAGATAGAGCACCTATCCTCACGAGGTTAATTAAGTCCATATACTTGATTAATCATAACCCGCTTCTATTTCATCTCAAAGACGTATCTCGTAATGCTTTCAGTAATTAAAAGTTCCAAATCTCGATCCAACGCCGATTTTCTTTTCAAAACATTTTCACAAGTATTCTATTTTCCTCCTCCCAAACATATGGTAGTCACCCAAGATTTACCCTAACCGTGATGTTTGGTGTCTTA
Organism: Vicia sativa; assembly: GCA_021764765.1. Lineage (NCBI taxonomy): Eukaryota > Viridiplantae > Streptophyta > Magnoliopsida > Fabales > Fabaceae > Vicia > Vicia sativa. The sequence goes on from CM038796.1 coordinate 49,896,300, forward strand.
ATCAAATTTAATTAACGGAACCTTGTTTCACCCTCACTTTTTCTTAACAAACTTTTGGGTAGAAAAATATGATTAGGATGTTTCGCCCACTCATCCGAGTAATCGGGGCATTAGTCCTGAATGCTTATGGTCCAATACTTGTCTCCCACATAAAAATAAATCAACTCACTCAAACTCTTTATCGCTTCATATGCGATCATCAAACTCTTTTCTTATAAAGAGGTGCAATAGTCGCTTTCAAACACTAACGAGGACTTAAGCTTTTCAAACAAACTAAACAAGTCCTATTTCAAAGCATTTGAAATGTCTAAATGCACGATTTTTCTTATAAAATCAATACAACCAATTAAAACCTTTTTTGAGAGGAACTACGAGTTTTGACTTTCCCATTGCATAAGGGAATACGTAGGCACACTTGCTTAAACCCACAAACTCAAAAATAATAATAAAAAATTTTTTCTTTTAGTATTCATAACTTAGTAATAAACACACAAACACTTAGAACTAATGATCCCATCGAGTACGATGGATGTAAGAGGTGCTAACACCTTCCTCTTACATAACCGACTTTATTCCATATTTTTGGTCGAGACCACATTATCCGATTCTATGGGTTTTATCTATATTTTCCTGCTCCTTGGAACAAATAAAATTAGGTATGTATTTCACTAGTTTTAAATTTAAATGTTTTTGAAAATCGAGTTGCTTGGGCTTGACGACTTCATCGGGAGTAAATTACTTGCGTGTCAACCCTAGTTTAGCTCTTCGTATGTGTGTTTATTTTCTTTTTATCACTTTAGTTTATGTTTATAATTTAGTCATTTATTTCTATCGCTTTAATTATTACCTTGTAATATATTATTTTGTATGGGAATGATGGATGGGATTATAGGAAAATCCCACTACCAAGGCTATATAGAACATATAAATTAGAGTGGTCTGGTAGTATTGATTTTGCTAGACTAAATGTCTCTGTTGGTTAAGACCACACCTAGGGAGGTTCTTTCAAGACATTATCGCTTATTGCAGTTACTTGGGCTGATTTATAGTGTTGTTAGAAGGATTTTTCCCTAGTTTTGACTTTAAGGAAACCTAACCTTTAGGCTTTTAGGAATGCTCAAATGAGACGCTCGATATATCATCTAATCACAAATTTATTTCAGGAAAATGGTACACTCAAGTCGATCAATGATTTTGAGTACCCTGCTCGCATCCCGGTATCGAGGTTACGCTTTGTTAGATCATTAGACCCGCTGTCTATTCGGATAATGCGTAACTCTCCCTCAAACCAAATTCTCTTGGAAAAAAAATATTGTAGCGTTGCAAGTATCATTTGCGATGCATTTCAATATTAGAGTTTGTGTTTGTTGTATCAAAAAACCTAAGAGCCATCCAAGGGAAATTGTTAAGGACGCCAAATATACCCTACTGCTCTAAAAACTTTAACATGCTAATTTCAGATCACATTACATCACATCCAGCATGCATGAATTAATCATCAACATTTATTTGTTCCAGTTTTGTAGGAATCCTAAGGACTTGGTTCGCATAAGCAAACAGTTAACAAATGGATGACAAAAGGCATACCAATCCGATCAAGGTCAAGATGCCGAAGTGGAGGTTCCGTTACGTGAAGGAACTGAAGTGCCGAGCATGATGCACTACCTTCACCGTAAGATATGGTCACATTCTCAAGCTTCTTGGATACAAATGTTGATGTACGTTATGGTTGCTTTCAGACCAAGACTTCATGCACTCTCCGGCCCATGTTTCACTTTTTCAAGACTTTCAACCTGACTCAAACCATTGAAGAATTTGATTTTG
>CM038796.1:49898223-50008081 GCA_021764765.1 Vicia sativa
GATCCAACTTATTAATCCATAATAAAATAGCTCGGAAGAATCTTGAAAATTCTCAGGAAAAGTAAATCTGCATAATAATATATGGTGCACAGAATGTCATAACATTGGTCATGACATCAGTCTTTCTTCTTGCAGATTTCCAGCATAACAGTACTGAGTTGTACCTGTAAAATTCTTCTTCTGTAGAATTTATCTTCAACTCAGAATGTCATGAAATCAGTCAAGACATTGACATAAACTGGTTTTACCAAAAATTAAAGCCAACATAAAAACAGTTACACTTGTTGCTATTGATTACTTTACCAAATGGGTAGAAGCAGCCTCGTTCGCATCTGTTACCAAGAATGTTGTGCCTCGATTCATCAAGCATAATCTTATATGTAGGTATGGCATTCCCGAAAGGATTATCACGGATAATGGTACCAATCTCAATAGCAAAATTATCATCGAACTCTGCACGCAGTTCAAGATTAAGCATCACAACTCTTCTCCATATCGGCCAAAAATGAACGGCGCACTGGAAGCCGCCAACAAGAATCTCAAAAAGAACATACAGAAGATAACAGTGACCTATAAGGATTGGCATGAGATGTTGCCATTTGCTCTCCATGGTTATTTCACTACAATACGAACATCTATAGGGGCACCTCCCTTCTCTCTCGTATATGGTATGGAAGCAGTCCTACCTATCGAGGTTCAGATAACTTCAATCAGAGTACTTCAGGACGCAGAGTTAGACAAAGACGAATGGGTCCAGACTCGCCTTGACCAGATCAACTTGATCGATGAAAAATGGCTCGCAGCCATCTTCCATGGACAAATATACCATGGATCAGAGCATTCAATAAAAACGTCAAGCACCGAGTCTACCAAGTCGGTGATCTAGTAGTCGAGCGCATCATACTTCCACAAGGTGACCCAAGGGTCAAATGGATCCCACCTATGAGGGACCATTTGTAGTCAAAACAGTATTTTTCGGCGGAGCTATGATAATAAGCACTATGGATGGAGAAGACTTCCCGCACCTTGTGAACGCTTACATAGTCAAAAAATACTATGCATAAACGAGACCCGCTAGGTTGACTGACCTAGGAAAAATTAGGGCATCCTGGCGAACCAAAAAGGTTCAGGAAAAAGTTAAGGATATATATACAAAAATGTACACTCGGTAATTTGAAAACCTACAAAGGCGGCTTGGGCAAAAAAGGGTATTCTGGTAGATTGAAACCCGAAAGGGCAGTCTAGGAAAAAGTTAGGGATTTAAGCGTACGACTATGTCTCATCCATATCACCTACTTACAGACTACACTAATATCACCTTCAAGATTCGAATGGTGCAAATCAGTTTAATCGCTTTCTTCTGATAGTAAGGAGATGAGATAGTCGAAAATATATGAGCAATAGCATAGTTGAAACTCAACAAGATTGTTTCCACATAGCTTTTTACTATTCTAACAATTTCCTCTTACTAGGATATTTGTCTCTTGTATACAAACTGCCTGACTATAGGCCACTTTTCAAATTTAATGCAAATTCCTCTTTTCTAGTTCCAATTTTCATTGTTTTCTTTGCATAAAGTCCAATGATTGATTTGAACGATTATATGCATCTGACAATAAACATCTATTCACAAACATATGAAAAGTGAACAGAAACAGTAATTACTATAGGCTCTAGGAATTGAGATGACGAATAAAGTCACCAATACATCCCCACAGAGTCACTTTCACAAGAAATACCCCCACATGATCATCTCTACAATCCCCACAGAGTCATCGCTCTCCCTACAAAGATAAATCTTCTCCAACAAAGTATTACATCTCCTCCCAATAGTGTTCAAACATTTCAACATTATCACGTTAGTCCTCGGCGGTGATCCTCTACATTCATCATGTTAGTCCCCAAACAGCGATCCTATCATCTTCATCGCGTTAGTCCCGAGCGGTGTTCTCATCAACTTCATCACATTGGTCCCAGTGATCCTCTACATTCATCACATTAGTCCTTGAGGTGATCCTATCATCTTCATCACATTGGTCCCGAGCAATGATCCTATCAACTTCAACTTCATCAAGTTGGTCCCGAGCGGTGATCCTATCATCTTCATCACGTTAATCCCGGTAGTGATCCTATGATCTTCATCACATTAGTCCCGGCGGTGATCCTATCAACTTCATCACGTTAGTCCGGCGGTGATCCTTCAACTTTATCACATTGGTCCCGGTGATCCTATCATCATCATCACGTTAGTCTCGGCGATGATCCTATCAACTTCATCACACTGGTCCCGAGCGTTGATCCTATCATCCTCAACATCATCACGTCGGACCCCGAGCAATGATCTATCGGACTTATCTACATTATCAATTCATCACATTACATTGGTCCCCGGTAACACATCAACCAATTCGTCGGTCTCAAGCGATGTGAGTTATTCCATATCACATCGTCCCTAGCAAGGTCTATACACAAGATATTCATCCTCGGTGAATATCTCTCAATGATATCATTCCCCAACAACAGCAATATCCAGACTCGAAACTCGATCAGATAGTGCATCGGAGGAATCACATCTCTCGTATTCCCCAGTCAGGGTTTTCAACAACTTCATCCCCAGCGAAAATCAAAGATATCGGTAGAATGTTCCTGCCTACTTCAAGATGGATATGTTTTGAAATACCACAACATCTCGATTATTCTTTAAAAAATATAACATTGTCATACACTCGCATGCATCATGATCTGCATAGAACTAACCACATAATGTCAAGATTTTTTCCCCAACAGGTAAAAGCTATTTTCCAAATGGCAGGTCAAAGATTAACACCCGAAACAAGACGGGAGAACTATCTGAACGACCATGAAAATTATTTCCAGACAATAGGTCAAAGATTAACATGCAAAACAGGACGGGAAAACTATCTACATTCTAACAACTATTCATCTCAGAAATAGCCAAGATAAAGTTTTATTCTGACTCTCTCTTATTATCAAGCCCGGATGGAATCTTTAAGCCCATCTCGATATTTCTCTCATTCAAAAGACAAACACAGTCTAACTATGACTCACTCTCCAACATCAGCTTCTCCAAATGGCATCCATAAGCCCATTCCAGCGCATCGTCAATTGATGATCCTATTCCATACAACAGCAAGTGCAAATTTTATGGTGTACTAGAGTGTTCAATCATCTTCTACCTTCAGGTCACGAAAGCCAATTCACATCTCCATACTCAAGAATTTCACAAGGGTTGACCAAACAAACCCTCTTCTAAGCAATCAATCCAAACTAGGGTTTTGATTCTCTCTAGTCATAATGGATTTCCAATGCTTCAAGTGGTCATCATGCCTCATAATATGCTTAAGGGATCACCATGTCAAGTTTCAAGCCTTACAAGTCAAATTAGCTCATCCAATTGCTCAGATGGTTGAAAATCAACTGTATTGGACAGAAAGTCAACTGTGGTCAACAAACAGTCAAACTTCATATTTTTTTGTCAACATCAATATTTTGAAGTGATATTCATCATTTGATCAAGTTCTGATCATGATTGCTCAAGGAAAGTCAAGATTTGATCAAAAGTAAAAGTTTCTAAATTAGGATTTTTCAAATAAAAGTCAACAAAACTTTGACCAGGCATAACTTCCACATACTTTATCAAAAAAATTTCCACCAAAGCTCATTTTGAAGGGAATTCAATTCTCTACAACTTCATGTCTCACAAGCCTTGGCCAGAAATGCTTCATTTGGAAGTTATGAATCAAAACATTATAGGTCCTTTTAAAAGTCAACAAAAAATCATCTTTTTAAAAAGTGTACATGAACATGGAAACTTCAATGAAGATGAAACCAAAATTAGTGCTTAGAGGACATCTTGAGCTTTCTAAAAGTCCAGAACACCCAAAATGTTGAAAATTGAGCAAGATACAAATTGTGCAAGTTTGACATTTTTGATGAGGTGCATGAAGAAATACTTGAAAAAACCAAATGTTTTCTAAATGGGCTAACTTTTCTTGGTTCAAACTTGTTTCTTATCGAATTAGAACCTCAAGCCCAAGGCCAAGCCTTTTATCTTTTATTTTATTTATTTTGAATTTTATTCATTTAAATTTAATTTAATTAAAATAAAAGATATAAAATCAAAAATTAAGTGCAAGGTTGATTTTTATCATTCTTGAGGTCCAAGCAAGCCATACAATTTGTCAATTTCGAAAATCATTGATTGGCAAAGGAATTGAATGCGATTTTTCAAAAAGGCAATATTTGGTTTCATTCCAAATGAAATATTCTCTCATTGATTGGCATATAATTTCTCCATGATTCTTGACCTAATGCCATCTATTATATATATACACTGATCCCAGATGCCCAGGGGACGAAAATTCATTATCAAGGAACCCTAACCTAGCTTCAAAAATTCGTGACCTTCAAGCAATTGGCGCCAAAGTTTTACTCTGATTCAAGCCATTTTAAGCCTTGCAACACGTTCATGGTGTTCCTCTGAATCGTTCCAGACCCCTGCAAGCAAGCAATACGTCCAGAAACGCGGTATCCAGATCATGGTTTGCACAACTCTAACTCAAAATCGATTTCATATTTTCATGCATAATTAAGTGAATTTAACCATATATTTTTGTTTTTGATGAAGTTTTGATGTCTAGATAGTTTAATTGAAGCTTAGGTGCAAAACGAAGGATTCATCATTGTTAGGGTTTGAAACCTTGAATTGGGTTTTCTAAAACAGGAAAAATTGGACCAAGCAGTGGTACCATCATGCTTAGTGGATCAATTCCAATCGATTCATGTATTCGTAACTATTTTATATTACATGTCTTTTGATTTTGAAAATCACAGGTGCTATAGTGATGCTAGGAACCGTTGGTAAAGGCTATAGCAACAGATGAAAACCTTGGGTATAGACATGTGTCCCAACGAGGAAGACGAAGACCCTTGGCGCGTTTTTGTTTTGATTTGATTTTCAGAAATAACTTTCATTTATAATCTAATTATTCTATTTTACTAACACAAAAGCAGGTTGGCTCAGTTGGAAAGGCAACGCGCGCGTGACCTTTAGGGCAGGGGTTCAATCCCTTGCTACCCCAACTATTTTTTCGCTACTTGTTTTACTAACCAATTTCCATGTTTTTCCATATTTTTGTTTTCAATTTCTTTTCTTAATTTATTTTCTTTCAAATATTTTTCTAAAATACTACAAAAATCACAAAAAAACATTTATTTTTTGCATTTAGGTCAGAAAAATGTTTATTAAATTTTTAACATAAAAAAATAATATTTTTCATTCATATTTTAATTAATTGTTAATTAACCATTAAATTAACCTTTAATTATTTTTCCATATTAAAATCAATCACAAAAATACCAAAAAATATTTTCTTTCACAGAATTAGGATTACTAACCTAAAACCTTTTTTCTACTAATTTCCAAAACATTTTACTAACATTTTCTTATTATTCTGATTATCTATTTCTTATGTCGCATTTACAATTCTAGAAAGCATGTATAGATCTCAATGTTTTATCATGTAATAGCGTAGATTTTCTGCCCTTACTTTCCGCACTCCTATTATGTATCTGCCCCAAAGCCCTGTAATAGCGTAGGATTTACTTCCGCACTTTAATTTCTGTACATATTTAACTGCTAGTAACTACGCGTGTATGGCAAGATTAAAAACAACATAGATCACGTTTAATTTCAAGATAACATATCTGAATACAACACACTCTTCACACTTGCACACACCTTAGGGTATCCTCTCTTGTTGCCTTTCGAATACATGGTCATGTCCCTCGAACGTAAGGATATCTTACCATAGTTGCCTACGAATAACATCATTATAGTCTTTTCGATATAAAGATCATAGTCCCTCGATGACCCTCGATTGTTGCCTCCCCTACGAATATGCTAAGGTATCCCTACATGTTGCCTTCATGACCATACAATGAAATGTCCTTTACATCCAGGATAGGTTACCTACTAACTAATGGTATGGATAGCTATCCTAAAGGAAAGCAAAATAACATGGAAGCGACCATTACGAGTAGGTAATAGACTCTTAATTGCATGCTCTATCAAATACTTTTACACCTCACTATTTTCAAAACTTTGTATACATGAATCATTACAAAGTTAAATACTTTCAAAACAAAACATTTCCAAAAACTTCGTATACATTCCAGCGAGAATCATTACGAAGTCAAAGTGAAATGCCTTTTCAAAAACATCTTTTCAAACACACACATAGAAAGCAATTTATAAAGTGAGCTAAGCAATTAAGATCCCGTAGATAACTACGGATGGAAAGGGTGCTAATACCTTCCCTTTTCATAACTGCCTCCCGTACTCATAATCTAACGAAGGTCTTTTCCTTTTCTTTTCTCCTTCCCTTAATTGGATAAAAGAAAAGTCGGTGGCGACTCTTGCTATCCGCAACATTTGCGATAAAACGTAAAACAAACAAGTCAGTTCTCCCACCGTATCACACCATGTAATAGCGTAGGGTTTACTTTTCGCACTTTAATTTTTGTACATATATCTAACTGCTACTAATTAGGGTTTACATGCAAGACTAAAATAAACCCTAGATTACTTCTAATTTCAAGATAACATATCTGAATACAACACATTCTTCACACTTGCACACCCCTTAGGGTATCCTCTCTTGTTGCCTTTCGAAACATGGTCATGTCCCTCGAACGTAGAGATACCTTAGCACAGTTGCCTACGAATAACATCATCATAGTCCTTTCGATACAAAGATCATAGTCCTTTGATGACCCTCGATGTTGCCTACGAATATATGATCTCGTCCCTCGATTGTTGCCTACGAAAAGTGATGATCGTCCCTACGAATATGCTAAGGTATCCCTACATTTTGCCTTCTAGGACCATACGATGACCCTACGAACGTCCCTTTACATCTAACGGATAGAGTTACCTACCAACTAATGGTATGGATAGCGCTACCCTAAAGGAAAAGAAAATAACATGGAAACGACCATTCTGAGTAGGTAATAAGACTCTTTTGCTTGCTCCAATCAATTCAAAAATACTTTTTTACACCTCAGACTATTTTCAAAAACTTTTCAAACACTTTGTATACATTCCAGAGTGAATCATTACAAAGTTAAACATTTTTCCAAAACCACACATTTCCAAACACTCCGTATACATTCCAGCGAAAATCATTACGAAGTCAAAGAGAAATGCCTTTTCAAAATATCTTTTAAACCACACACAGAAAGCAATTTATAAAGTGAGTTACGCAATTAAAAGCCCGTAGATAACTATGTGTGGAAAGGGTGTTAATACCTTCCTTTTTCATAACTGCCTCCCATACTAAGAATCTAACGAAGGTCTTTTCCTGTTCTTTTCGCCTTCCCTTAATTGGATAAAAGAAAATTCGGTGGCGACTCTTGCTATCAGCAACATTTGCGATAAAATGCAAAACAAACAAGTTAGTTCTCCCACCGTATCACATCATGCATTACCACTTTTTATTTGGTGAAAAACAACTTGTGCATGAAAAATGAAAATTAATTGTTGCTGAAAAACCTTCAGAAAATTGATTACCATATATGGTTAATCGATTTCCTCTCATCGCTTCTAAAAATGCTTTTGAATCATTTACGAGTGTGAAATCGATTACCATATATGGTTAATCGATTTCCTGTATTCAAAATTCAAATATTAGTCACAATGCTTGAAGGAAATCGATTACCTATATAGGTTAATGAATTTCCTGAACATATGAACCAAATACTTGTTGTTTTTGCATGAGCAATTTCCTTTAACACCTTTTCAAATATACTTTTCTATACTCATTTGCATCATTTCAAAAGGTGTTAAGGTTCTATATAAACTACATATTTTCAGAATTCAAATTACCTCTTTCCAATTTTCAAATCAAACTTATTATATTCATTCAAACTTTAAAACAAAGTGTTGAGATTATCAAACTTTCATCAAATAATTTTCTGCACTTGTTTTTCAAAACCAATATAGAAAATTAATACCATATTCATCAACACTTGAGCACTATTGTCTTTATATTTGCATGATTGAGAGGGAAGACCAATCAAGTGATTGATATAGTATTCTACATCTTTCAAACTCTAATAAAAAACAAATATATATTGTTGTATTCTTGCTGTCCAGGATTGTTGGAAGCAAGTTGTGATTTGAAGAGGATCGTTCTTCATGCACATAGTGTTTTAGATCTAAAAGGTTTTAAGAGACTTTAATCTCCCTATAGGTTAGATAGTAAGTATCACCTTTGGTGTGAATGGGTTGTACAATAATTCTAACTATAGTGATATCTCTTTCGTGTTGAAAGGGGACTGAAGTACTCTCGATATGTGAGGGAAACCAAGATACATCCTTGTGTTCTTTACTTTTCGCATTTAGTTTTTAGCAATACCTTAATTAGAAAACGAAAGAATCACTCATATACTTTCATACACCAAACTAGAAAATATTGTTTCAAGTATTCATAAAAATTGATAAAAAATTTAAACACCTAATTCACCCCCCTCTTAGGCGCATTTCATACTTATAATTGGCATCAGATAAAGTTATAGCTACTTGTTCCTAAAGATCCAAAATGTCTTCCACAAATCAAAACCCGGTTTTCAAAGATGGTGGTAGTAACAATAAGCCTCCATTATTTTGTGGTGAATACTTTGACTTTTGGAAAATTCGCATGAAGGCTCATCTTGAAGCGCAAAGAGAAGAAATATGGGATGCTGTTGAGAATGGTCCATTTGCTCCGGTATATGTTGTCAATGGTCTTCAATCATCAAAGCCTAAAGCATCACGGAATGAAGATGATGAGAAAAAAGTTAGCTATGACAAAAAGGAAATCAATCTCCTTCAAGGTGCTCTTAGTATGGATGAATTCTTTCGAGTATCAGCATGTACAACGACAAAGGAAATATGGGACCCTCTTATAGAAACTCATGAAGGAACCGCCGAAGTTAAAACATCTAGATTGAATACTTTGCGTCAAGAATAAGAATTATTCTGAATGCAGCCTAGAGAATCCATCTTTAACTTGCAAAAGAGATTTGTTCATTTGACAAATCATTTGAAGGCATTTGGTAAGACTATAACTAATGATGAATTAAATCTTAAAGTGCTTAGATCTTTAACTAGGGAATGGCAACAAAAAGTGATCGGATGTTTCACTACTTCCTTGCTTATGTGCTTGTTCCAAAGGCCAATAACTATGCTAGAATAGGTGAAGTTGATATGATGATTATTTGTGCTATGGGGCAAAACATATTAATAAATTGGGCTTATGTGATTCTCAGTCATATGGAATATTCGTTTTCGTTGAAAAGTGGGCTACCATATGCTAGAGCTATCACTAAGATTTTTGAAAAATGTGGGATTCTTTTGAGAAGGGAACCGGTCAAGAAGATGGGAAAAACTAGTATGATCTCTAGTAGCACTTGTTTGAATAACATGGGCATTGTTCTAGACAATGAAGGCATTTATCAACCTAATGATGATGAGCACGTTGCCGCACCGCCGGATGGTGGATATTCCTTAGAGCTCATCTACAAAAAAAACTCGTTCAAATGGATCTTCACAATGCCTCAGAACACCGTGCTATACAAAAGAATATCTCATTTCTCATTTCTCAATCAACTCATCAACCTTCTAGTAGAGAAGAAAGTGGAGAAGGTGAAGAGGAAGAAAGAGGAAGTGGTGATGAACATGAAGATATGAATGCTAGTGATTAAATCCTATCTTGTCCTTGTTTTAATCTTTTTACTTATCTATTTTTCAATATGTCTTGTTGTTGTTTAAGACAATGTTCCTATCATGCTTGTAATGTTTAGACTAAGTGTTGTTTTATGTTTTGTGATGTTTAAGACTTAAGTTGTTTCTTTAAATATGTTTTAATATTATGTTTTATTTTGTGGCTATATTTGTGTGCTATCTTTCATATCCTTCTTTTTCCCCATTATTTTTGATAATAACAAAGGGTGAGAAGAGGCATGTATGTTGTATTTTCTAAAAACATGCAGGCCCTTAAATTTCATAATTAAACTCACTCCAATCATTCAAGTAAATCATGGATTAAGGGAGAGTCATCCACATAGGGGGAGTTTTCACTTTAATATATTTCATGCAAAAACAACATTTCAAATCTTGGTTGTCATCATCAAAAAGGGGGAGAATGTAAATGCAAGCTTCTCCAAATTATGTGTGTTTTGATGAAGCTAACATGTGTGATTGTGTATAAAGAAAGGATGTGCAAAAAGTTATCAAGCCTTGTATCTTTCTAGTAACAAATTTTCAAGTTTCTTGAAGACTCATTGATGTTTCAAGCTCCATAGGTACAAACATGCACTTATATTGATAATTAGTGCTCAAAATATCATTAAAACATATGCATGCATTAACACTTTTTATTTGGTGCAAAACAACTTGTGCATGAAAAATGAAAATTATTTTTTGCTGAAAAACCTTCAGGAAATCGATTACCATATATGGTTAATTGATTTCCTCCTCATGCGCTGCAAATAATGCATTTCTGGAAATCTGTTTCCGAGTGTGGAAATCGATTACCATATATGGTTAATCGATTTCCTGTATTCAAAATTCAAATATTGGTCCTGGCGCTTGAAGGAAATCGATTATGTATATAGGTTAATCGATTTCCTGAACATAATAGAACCAAATACTTGTTGTTTTTTGCATGAACGGATTTTCTTTAACACCTTTTCAAATATACTTTTCTATACTCATTTGCATCATTTCCAAAAGGTGTTTGATCATACATAAAAGTCCTAGCCGAGATGTGGAGTCGGGATCGGGTTTGTAGAGGTCCGAGATGGAGCCTGGCTAGAAGTGTATAATTGGAGTCCGGGATGTATCCCAGAAGAGGGGAGAAGAGTCAGGGTATGACCGGGGATATATCTCGGTCATGCGTCCTAGGGACCAGCTCGGAATGAATACGAATGTTACGGCTTGGAGGAGTAATTGGTGCATTGATTCAACGTTGGACGTTACGTTGAGAGGTTATCATTGCACTGATGCTTCATCTCAATTCTGATTAATATCTTGAGCCGTTCTTGGTAAAGGAGAGAGACTCACGGAGTCACTCGTATAAATAGGGCTCCCGCCAACGGGATAAGCAAGACAATCATAGCTTGGAGTTCAAGGCATCATTCTTGAGCTTCCAAATCCTAATCTGATTAAAAGGTTTTCCTGCAAGAACATTTGGCGCCACGTGGGGCCTCGGTGAAATTAATCCCGGGCCACCGCATCAGGGCGTGATAACACAATGTCAACAACTTCACAAACTAATCCACGGTTTGACTCAATGTTGGCTATGATCGATGACTTGTGTCAACATAATTACACTCTACAAGATAGTGTGCAAGCTACTGCAGCGAGAAGAGTTTGGGCGAAGCAGAAGAACAAGCGAGCTCTTGGAACCTGACCCTTGTCCCAAGCTATCTAGGAGGATGTTGTCCCTAAAATTTCAAGCCTCCCATCTTGGAAAGTCTTATGTCTGGTGAAGCTGACTTTGTAAGTTTTGTATCGCAAATGTGCGAGATAGCAAAGTCGCCACCGACTTTTCTTTTATCAATTAAGGGAAGGTAAAAGTACAGAAAAAGACCTTCGTTAGATTACGAGTAAGGAGAAGGTTATGAAAAGGGAAGGTATTAGCACCCTTTCCATCCGTAGTTATCTACCGGCTCTTAGTTGCTCTTAGATCACTTTAAAATTGTGCTTTCTGTGTGTTTGAAAAATGTTTTAAAAAGGCATTTTACTTTGACTTTGTAATGATTCATGTAGAAATGTATACAAAGTGTTTGGAAATGTTTCGTTTTGAAAAGAGTTTGAACTTTGACAAAGGTGTGAGGTGTGAAAAGTATTTGTTTTGAGCAAGCAACTAAAAGTCTTATTCCTACTCAGAATTGGTCGTTTTCGTGTTATTTACATTCCTTTAGAATAGTGCTATCCATACCATTAGTTGGTAGGTAACCTTATTCGTTGGATGTAAGCGGGACATTCGAAGGGACATCAGATGGTCATAGAAAGCAACTTGTAGGAAGTATCCTAGCACATTCGAAGGGACTATCATCATTTTCGTAGGCGACAATCGAGGTCAAGATCATGTATTCGTGGCGACATCGTGGGTCTATGATCTTTGTATCGAAGGGACTATGATGATTTGTTTTGAAGCGGCGGTGCTAGAATACCTCTACGTTCGAGGACATGACCATTTGTATTCGTAAAGGCAGAGTATTACCCTAAGGGTGCATGTGTGAAAAGAGTGTGTTGATTCGGATATATGTTATCTTGAAATTATGAGTGAGCTATGTCCAATTTTAATCTTGCCATACACGCCTAATTACTAGCAGTTTGTAAGATGCGGAAAGTAAATTGCGGAAATATAAAGTGCGGAAAGATAAATCATACGCTATTACATGGCTTTGGGGCAGATACATAATTGAAAAGTGCGGAAAGTAAAAGTCCTAATTACACTATTACATCCCATAGTCAATTACATAATATGAACAGAAAGTGATAAAAATTGTCCGAAACGGGATAACCTGTGCACAGATGAAAAATCGGGAAATACGATGAAATTGAATAAGAGGAAAATGTTAGTAAAAATAATAATTTTTGAATGAGAAAAAGTTTTCATGCTAGAAATAACATTAATATGCTAAAATAATTTTTTGGGATTTTTTGGAGTTAATTTAATAATTAAAAATCAATTAAAAGTGATTTAAATGATAGAATAGCAATTAAATTAAATATGCATGCAAAAATAATATTTGTAATTTCAAAAATTAAATAAGTATTTTTATGATGAGTATGCAAAAAATAAATATTTTTGGTAATTTTTAAATGCATGATAAAAATTATGAAAGATAAATTAAATTGTATAAAAAATATTAAAAGAAAATATGAAAATAGAAAAAATTGCAAACTTGTGAAAAATGCTTTGCCATGGCTGGGATTCGAACTCAGGTCCCCAGGGTGAAACGCGCGCAGCCTTACCAACCGAGCCAGCGTGTACCGTGTTATGAAAGCAGGCGAATGGCTTTTGGATGGTTGTCACCCCGATTGCCCGAATCACGCCAAGAACTTCATCGTTTTCGTTTGAGTTAAGGAATTTTGCGTCGGTCTTTCTTGACGCTAAGGCCCTACAATTTCTAAAATCTCATATACATCATATAAATGAGTTGTGAGTACATGAATCGATTAAATCACATTCTAAACACGATGGTGGTGGTCTTTTGGTCCAATTTTTCCGTTTAAGGAAGCCTAATTGGTTCGAAAACCCTAACAATGGCATATTCGATTCGAGGCCATGAAAATGCAATTCGATTGTCCAGATAGCTTGCAAACTTCAAACTAAACACAAATCAAACATCAAAACATGTTAAAAATGCATGATAAACAGAATTCGATTTTGAAAAATATATGAACAAACCAAATTTGGATTTCGTGATTCTTGATGCTTTTGGATGATGTAAAGGTCTGAATCGACTCTAGAGACACCAAGGAATGTAATGGAATGCTCAAATTCGATTGAAACAGGCTAGAACTGTGGCTACAAGTTACTTCAAGAGCACGGTTTTTTGACTTTTAGGTTAGGGTTCTTGAGGCAATTTTTCTGTTCTTTCTTGTGTGATATGCGTTGTATATTTATAATGGATGGAAATTGAGCTGATTTGAGGAACAAATAATGGTTAATCAATGCAAACATCATTTGATTTTGTACAAAATCAAATCTTATCTTTTTTGATCAATTTCAATCAAATTCTTTCCAAATCCATGATAATTTCGAAATTTGCCAGCCTTTATGAGTTACTTGGATCCCAAGAATGAGAGAAAAATCAATTTTGCAATTAATTTTGATTTTATACCTTATTTTTGAATTTAATTTATATTTAAATGAATAAAATCCAAATTAAATGGAAAAATAAAGTTGAATTCGTGGCATTGGGCTTGGTTGTTCCAAATGGTATAAGGAACAAGTTTGGATGAAGAAAAACTAGGCCCGTTTGCAAAATTTTGATTTTACAAGTATCTCTCTTTGTGCACTTCTTCAAAATTGCCCAACTTGTGAATGGTGTATTTTGCTCAATTTTCCACATTTTTGAATGTTGTTAGACTTTTTGGAAAGCTCTAAGAGTCCTCTAACCAACCTCTTTGGTTTCATCTCAATTGGAGTTTCCATGCTCAATATATCTCCACAAAAAAAAGTTGACTTTTTGTTGACTTTGAAAAGGACACATAATGTTTTGATCCATACCTTCCAAATGAAGCATTTTTGAACATTCTTGTGAGACATGAAGATGTAGAGAATTGAATTTCCTGCAAAATGAGAGGTGGTGGAAAACGTTTTGAGAAAGTATGAAGAAGTTATGCTCAGTAAAAGTTTAGTTGACTTTTCACTAAGAAGCCCTAATTTGGAAAGTTTGACTTTTGAGCAAATCTTGAGTTTTCTTGATGAATCATGATCAACCCTTGATCAAATGATGAATGTAACTTCAAAATTAGGATGTTGACCAAAAATCATGAAGTTTGTTGTATGTTGACCACAGTTGACTTTTGTCAATCTGTTGATTTTCAACCATCGAGCAATTATGCGAAACTTGTCTTGTAAGGCTTGAAACTTGACATGGAGAATCTTTGAAGCATATGAGGAGGCATGATGACCATTGGAGATATTGGAAGTCCATCTTGACCTGAGAATTACCAAACCCTAGTTTGGGTTGACTGTCTAAGAGAGGGTTTGTCTGATCAACCCTTGAGGAATCCTTGAGCATGGATGTATGAAATATCTTGAGGAATAGGAGGGCAAATTTTGGGGTATGATGACTGCCCTTCAATCTTCGATCTTGGAAGGGTTAGATTGGCATGCTTGCCTTTCGTGACACAGGTAAAGATGATTGAACACTCAGTACACGAAAATTTGCACTCGTTCTTTGGTGATGTGGGAATGGCCTTACAGATGCCATTTGGAGAAGCTGGGGAATGAGTCATACGCTAGACTCGAGATTGTTTCCTGGATAGGAGAACCGACGGAGATGGGCCTAAGATGCCATCTGGAAAGATCGATGTTGGGGAGTGAGCCGTACTCTAGGCTCGGTAGATGTTCTGGAAGTAGAAGAAGCATGGAGATGGGCTTAAGATGCCATCTAGAGGAAATCGTACGTTAGACTTCGTGCTCATCTTTGAATGAAGTTATTGGTTTGTATTGGTTTTAACCAAATATGCGGCGATACGAAAGTGGAGAAAGCGTTGATAAGTAGTCGGAGATGGGCTTAGATGCCATCCAACAAGCTGAGTCATCGCTAGACTCTATAGTTCTTTGTTGATAATAAGAGAGTCGAATACATCTTCGTCTTGATTACTACGAGGGATAGTAGTTGGCAAAATGTGGACGACTTCTGTTGTGCTTGGTATTGATCAATGCACATTATCGGAGGATAACTTGTGATCGTTTAGATAGTTTTCCCGTCTAGCTTCGGGTATTAATCCTGGATCCGTTGTCGGAGGACAACGAGGGCGGTCGTTCAGATAGTTTTCCCGTCTGGCTTCGGGCATTAATCCTGGACTAGTTGTCAGAGGACAATTAGTGCGGTCTTTCAGATAGTTTTCCCGTCTGGTTTCGGGCATTAATCCTGGACCTGTCGTTTCAGAAGTGATTTTCACCTGCTTTGGAAAAAACAAGAGAAACTTTTGACAGAATATTGTTAGTCTTATGCATAGTATGATGCATGATGATGTTTAGGGATGACATATGCACAAATTATGACTTTTATGAGTAATGTATGAATGATAGATGTTGTGGTATTTCAAAACATATCCATCTTGAAGAAGATGTAGATGCTCTGCCTGAGGACTTCTGACTCCTGTTTGAGGATGAAGTGGATGGAAATCCTGAGAAGAAAGATAACTTTGATTCCTCCGATGCACTATCTGACCAAGTTTTGAGCCCAGATATTGTTGAGGATGGTAGAAATCGAGAAACACGTTGTTGAGGATCTTATACATAGACCCTGTTGGGGAGAGTCTGGGAGGTACTCTGCTGGGGATCTTGCGTGTAAATCCTGTTGGAGAGTATTTGATAGTTGCTGGGAGACCGGGTTAGAAGGATCTGGAGCCCGTTGAAATTTCTGGTTGGGGAAGTAAAAGATGTGGGTTTCCTCGATGCCTATCGACCAAGTTTGGTCGGATCTTGATCTTCTTTGGGAAAGGGAATTGTTGGGAGATATTTTGCTGGGGATAAATACCTCGGATGGGGATGAAGTGCTACTGCTTGAAGACTGATGTAACATGATTTAGTTGAGTGGAATCACTGCTCGGGGACTAACGTGTACTCCTCTGGGGAAGGTTTGTTATGAGTGGCACCTCTGTGGGGATCATGCTTTGCGGGGGAATGCATTGGTGACTTTCGTCGTCATCTCAATTCCTGGAGCCTGTCGCAATTACTTTATTATGTTTACTTTTCGCATGTTTGTGAATAGATTTTTATTGTCAAATGCATATAATCATTCAAAAGCGTTGGACTTTATGCAAGCGACAACATCAAAAATTGTAAAGAGAAGAAAACTTGCATTTATTTGAAAGGTGGCGTATGGCCAAGTAGTACGTATACAAAGTAAAAAAAAGCTATCGAAACAATCTCGTTAAGTTCCACTATGCTAGTACTCATATATTTCAACTATCTCATCTCCTTCTTTGTCGTGAAATTGAGTAGATTGATTTTAGCCATTTGAATCTTGAATCTTGATAGTAGTGCATGAGCGGTGACTGGGCGAGACATAGTCGTGCGCTTAAATCTAACTTTTGCCTAGACCGCCCTTCGGGTTTTGGTCTGGGATACCCTTTTTGCCCAAGCCTTTTCGGGTTTTCGACATGCGGGTGTACATGTTTGTATATATCCTTAACTTTTGCGAACCCTTTTGGTTCGCCGGATGCCATATTTTTGCCTAGGCGGTCGACCTAGCGGGTCTCATTTATCGTAGTATTTTTGACTATGTCGTTCACGGGTGTGGGAAGTCTTCACCATCCATGGTGCTAAGTATCATAGCTCCGCGGAAAATCATCTTGACTACAAATGGTCCCTCATGGGTGGGAGTCCACTTGCCCACAGGATCACCTTGTGGAAGAATGATGCGCTTGACTACTAGATCACCGACTTGGTAGACTCGGTGCTTGACCCTCTTGTTAAATGCTCGATCATTCGTTTACGATAGATCATCCATGGCGGATGGATGCGGTCGTTTCTCATCAATCAAGTTAATCGGTCAAAGTGCGGATCAATCATCTTCGCCTAACTCTGCATCTTGGAGGACTACGGTTGAGGTATATGAACCTCGATTGGTGGGGCCTTCCATCTGTACACAAGAGAGAGGGTTGCCCACAATCGATGTCCGTATTGTGTCGATATAGTGAAGAGAAAATGGTAACATCTCATGCCAATCTTTGTAAGTCCTTCATCTTACGTATAATCTTCTTGATATTTTTGTTGGCGGCTTCCTTGCGCCATTCATCTTAGGCGATCGGAGAAGAGTTGTGATGCTTGATCTTGAGCTGCGTGCGAGTTCGGTGATCATCTTGTTGTTGAGATTAGGGCCATTATACGTGATAATCCTTTCGGAGTGCCATGCAAGCGAGATAAGATTATGCTTGATGAATCGAGCCACAACATTCTTGTATGATCTGAGCAGGCTTCTACCCACTTGGTAAAGTAATCAATTGCCACAAGGATAAGCGGTGTCCTTTGGAGCGTGGGCTTGATTTCTCCAATCATGTCAATGCCCACATTGCAAAGGCCAAGGAGCTATTAGAACATTCAGTCTTTGGAGTGCGTGCACTTTGTCTGCCTAAATTTGGAATTTGTGACAAGATCGAGCATAAGCGGTGACAATCGACTTCCATGGTGGACCAATAGTAACTGTTCTCAAAATCTTCTTAGCCATTGTATGACCCATTGGAGTGGGTACCAAATGCGCCGTGTAATTCTTCCATGATTAGTTCCATTTGTTTTGGTCTACAGTGAGTAAGCACAAGTCGTGGTTGCGCTTGTATAGGATGCCATTCTTTGAGGAAGAATTTGGATGCAAATCTTCTCAAAACTTCTTATCATTGACAGATGCCCCTGCGGGATATTCCTGAGTCTTAAGATACCTCTTCACATCGTAGTACCAAGGTTTCTCTTACGCATCAAGCTCATAACAATATCTTTGGTTAGTGAACTTCTCAATGATGATCTGGGGAGCCTCGTTGTCCCATCTGACCTTGAACATAGATGACATAGTAGCCAATGCGTCTGCCAGCTGATTCTCTTCTCGTGGAATGTGATCGAAAGTGATCTCTTGAGTAGGGGATCTAACTTTCGAACATGCTCTCGTCGGAATAAGATTCGGATGTTTAGTATCCACTGCCCTTAATTTGGTGATCACCAAAGTGAGTCTCCAAACACTTGCAAGAACTTGATTCTTAAGTCAATAGAAACTTTGATACCCATGATGCACGCTTCGTATTCGGCCATATTGTTGGTGCAGTTGAAGCATAATCTGGTGGTGAAAGGTGTATGTCCGCCTGCAGGGGATGTAATGATGGCGCCAATGCCATTGCCAAGTTCGTTTGAGGCTCCATCAAAGACCATGGTCCATCGGGATCCTTGTTCAGGTCCTTATGCAGGCACGGCTCTTGTAATCTGTAACTAGTAAAACATCTTCATCGGAAATTGAGCTGCATAGGATAGTCATCTACGACGATGAGCCAAATGATTGGCTACCACACTTCCTTTGATTGATTTCTAAGAAGTGTACTGGATGTCGTATTAGGTCAAGATCATTTGCCATCTTGCTATCCTTCCGGAGAGAGCTGGTTTCTCAAATATGTATTTTATCGGATCCATCTTAGAAATCAACAAGGTCTGTGAGTCAACATATCTTTGTCTTAGTCGTGACAGCCAAAAAAGCGTTGCAAGTTTTCTCATTTGTGAGTATCTTGTTTCACGATCGGTAAACTTTTGCTAAGGTAGTATATTGCATACTCTTTTCGACCAGGACTCGTCATGTTTCCCAACACACACCCATTGAGTTCTCTAACAAGTACATGATAAGAGGTCTTCCTTGTGGCGACATCGGGATATGAGGATTACAGGGTACTCCTTGATTTTGTCAAGCGATCTAGCAACCGTCGTTCCATTCTAACATGATCTTTCTTGATAACAAAGATTGGCTCACAGTAGCGATTAGATGTGCAATACGGCAATGTAGTTCAATCGTGAAACCTCGACTTCCTTCTCGGTGCGGTGGTGGCATTTCTTGAATGGCTTTAACCTTAGCGGGGTCAACTTCAATACCTTTTCCAGCGAAAAATCCTAGGAGTTTACGGATCGACTCCAAGGTGCACTTGTTAGGATTAAGTCTCGATCATGTACTTCTTCAATCTATCAAATAGTTTCATAAATGATCAAGATGTTCTTCTTACATGCGTGATCGAGCTATCATGTCGTCGTAGACCTCTATCTCGTGATGAATCATGTCATGAAATAACGTCACCATAGCGCGATAAGTGGCGCCTCGTTCTTTAGTCCGAGCGGCATAACCTTGCGAAAGTGCCCCTGTGAAGCAGTAGTCTTCTCCATGTCTTGAGGAGCCATTTTGATTTGATTGTAGGAGAAACCATCCATGAAGGAAAACCTTATGATGGCGGTGTTGTCAACGAACATCAATATGAGGAAGTGGAAAATCGTTTTCGGACTCGCTTTGTTGGATCTACGTAATCCACACATCGTTTGCCATCCTTCTTGAGCACAGGCACCACATTTGCAACCCATTGCGGATAAAGTAACACTAGGAAGCCGGCGTTGAAATGCTTCATAACTTGGCTTTGATTTTCTCGACATCTCGGGGCGCACGGCAGACCTTATTTCACGGGAGAAAACCTTCTTTTGTCGATGGCGGTGTACCACATATCAATGTCCAAACTGGCATGTCTTAAATGCGACCAAGCAAAAACCTCAATGTAGTCTCGTAGCATACAACCAACCTTTCTTTGATCTTTCTCAAGACCCGCTCCTATCTTGATCTCTTTTACATCTTCATCGATACCCAATTCACAACCTCGACCTATTCTTTGCGTGGGTGTAACTTTCGTTCTTCTTCTTTGTGCGATCGACAAGTTCTCACGGCACTTCACAATCTTCCTCACCTTCGTCTTGACAGTAGATCGGATTATCGAAGTCATATTTAGCAATAGCATAAGCTGTATCATCGAGATTCGGTGATTACGATGTATCACGTGGGTGTGTGTAAAAACACATAGCTTTTGAAGGGGTGATAAAGTAAAGAAAGAAAACAACGATTGAATGCAAAGTCCAACGATTTGAATGAAAATATGCAAATGACGGATAATAACCCTCACAAGCGAGCCATGATGCCCGGGCAGGCACTAGGCTTTAGAGTTTATTGTTCAAAACACGGAAAATACGAAAAGCAAAACAAAAACAAGAGCAATTACTCTGTCTAAAGGAGATTGGTATGGCGTCTTGTCTTCCAATTCTTGTCCTTGTCGGGAGTTAGGAAGATCCATTTCTTGATGTCGAAGTCGTTGTCGTAAGTCTTCTATAGCATGGATTCCACTCTGGCGATCGAGAAAGGAAGTTGGCGGACGCGTTCGCGGTATCATCTGTGACCCTTGATGGTGAAGCTAAACCGGTCTTGTCGGTTAAAAAGGAAGATCGAGGCTGTCCCAAATAGTACTACCTCCTTCTTCAGCGATGGCTTGAGCATCTTTCGTGAGGCCATCCTAGGCGGAACTTGTGTAACCGGGGTGGCGGAGAGTCAGCGAGGCATGACTACAGGGATTGTTTCAAAAGCTTGAGGGAGTCTCAAAGAATTCACCCTCCACCTCGAGGTATCGAATGGTAGATGGTGACCATATATTCTTCTTCACCACATCTTGTAACAACCTTCCCTTTCACGGGTATTTGACCCGATGCGGGGTAGAGTATGACCTTCCCATGTATCAAGGCGTACAAGTAAGCAAGAGTAAGTGGACGGATGTCCATGACGAAGAAAGTGGAATCAAAAGTCGGGAACCGACTTTAGCTGGCGAATAAGCTCTCCAATCTTTGTTAGCTTAGAATCATCAAAAGCTCTCACAATTATGTCCTTTGGGTTTTAGGACCAACCCTTCAACATCAAGTCGGTCAGCGGTCTTTGGCGGGATGTTGAGGCGAGAACCGGTATCCACCAAACATGAGATAATGTAATGCCCTTGCATTCAGAGATGTGCAAGGCTTTGTTGTGTTTCTTTCCGTGAGTTAAATCGACATCGGAGAAGCCTAGGCCATTGTTGGCAGCCGGGCTAGCAATACAAACTTGAGCTGGTCGGTGGTAGTGTCTTGCGATGCGTGAGCATTCTTGAAACTTCACCAAGGCTTTAGCATGAGCCTCGAGCACAAAGTAGAGCAAGCATGGAGATCTTGGATGGAGTCATCCCAATTTCCACAACATTGTAGTCACTCTTCTTGATGATCTTGAATTTCCTCCATTTCTTGTTTGGAGGTGTCCTCGACAACTTCCTTTGGTACTTACATGCGGCGGGATGAGTTCTTGGTTCTTTCCCTCTAGCTTGGGAATGGATTGAATAGGCGGAATGCAAGTTGGAGTCGCGGTGTCTTTTGGAGGAGATATCGGAGAATACCCTTCGGTTCGGTCACCTTACTTGATCGGTGATGTTGTCAATGTCGGGAATGGTAGCTTCAATGTAAGATCTTCAATGGTCGGAGGGTCTTGCTTGGCCCATGATAGTAAACATCGACTCCATAGTTCAAGGATAGCCTTGTCGGAGGAATATGGGCGGTATGGGAGAAGTAATGATGAGAGGTGCCACCTAGGCACGGGATCGTGAGAGGAAATCCTTATTGTGTTAACATCGGCATAGTCTTACGAAATCGTCACCCGTCGGTTGCCTAACATCTTCAATAGGAATCTTGTAGCTCTCGGGGACGGTGTACTTCACCATGTAATCAAACCTTCCACTTGGATGACCCAAGGTATCCCATGCGAAGTATAGCTTCATTCATATCTTTGATCTTGATTTCTTAGACATGTCTTCACAGGACTCTCCACGGTTTTAGGAATAACATTTCACGGTTATCCATCATACCTGAACCGTCTTCTCAACCTGACCATCAGTGCAGATGGGCACCACGACAATTCTCGGGCATCACGGATTGACACCGACTTGCAGCAAATTCTTCTTAGGTCATCGGAGGAATGGTCAAGTCATCTATGTTGAAAGCGTAAGTATCTTCACCATGACATTGGAACTTTTGTCATGGTTAGGCATAGGGCGTTGATCACATTTGGAGTCTCAGCGGGAGGTCAAACTCAATCTGCTTAGCTTCAATCATATCTAGAATCTTGTTCTTGAGCCCAATAGTTGTCGGGGTCATGCCACGGACTATTGGAGTTAACACTTAGCATTAGGATTGTATCTCGGAGGAGGTATTGACACTCGAGGAGGATCCTTCAAAGTAATTCTGCTTTCAACATGTGTTGCAAGGCTTGCGACAATGGCATATTGATCTTTGTAAAGCTGTCTTCGTGGCGTTACAGCTCTGCGTTGTCTCGTAAGGTTGTGCGGATGTAGGATTGGAGATCCTGGCCCCAGTTAGGCGCGGTCGGTCTTGGTTCAACTTTTACGACCATACACATTAGCTTCTTTCTTACCAAAAGATCTCTTGACATTTAATGATGACTCTACATGAATCTTTCCACTCTTGATACCAACTTCAATCGCTACTTTGTCAATATCATTTCGGTGAATCCGGTGAAGAGTTCAATCGGATGATTGAAGAATGGGCTGTCAACGTTCCCATAAACATATCAACCAACTTGGACAAGGGTGGGTGAACTGCACCTAGATCTCTCCATTTACGAGCATATTCTTTGAACTTCTCATCACGACCCATAGGCATGCTCTGTAGTTGCATGCAAGTGGGTGTCAACTCAGCATTGTACTCATACTGTCTGTAGAAAACATCGCCAAATCACTCCAAGTATGGATACGGTCATTCTCTAGATGATAATACCACTCCAATTGAGTTCCGGACAAACTCTCTTGAAAATAATGCATCCACAATTTTTTGTCATCAGTGTGGGGGTTGATCTTCTGAACGTAGGACTTCAAATGCAGTTTTGGACAAGAAATGCCATCATACTTGGCAAAGTGGAACTTTAAACTTGGGAGGAATCACCACACGAGGACAAGGCTCGGATCATCAAAATTCAGCCGGACATCTTGAGTTTTCCACGACATTGAGACGGTCTTCAAGTTGCTTGTACTTGTCATCTTCATTAGAGTACTGGTTATAGTCAGAGCGATCCTCTCTCTCTTTCTCAGGCTCACGCTGGTCATCTTCATTACCCTTGACACTCCCCTCATTCTTGACACTTCCTTAGAGCTCTATCAGGCTAACCACTTTAGGACCACCTTTGTAGCGTCGCCCATGTTGAGAAGACCGCGACCTTCTTCTTTACGTTGATGAGCTTCTTGGATCTTCTTGGCCTTGGACCAAGCTAGTGAACATCTCTGAGCATTACGAGCACAGGATCTTTGTGATTGTTCAAGAGCCATTTACGCTAAAATAAATAGCGAGAGAATGAGAAAACCAATCTTCAATGTACCTGTGATGCAATGTTATGCTATGATATGCAATGTTTATGCGAATGCAATGCAAAGTTTTCAAGGACCTTAGAGATTTAAAATTGTTAAACAAGCACGAACAAACGTTTATTAGTTTTCTTTTTATTCTTTTTCTTTTTAAGTACGAAAGATAGTTCAAAATAATAAAAGAAAAACATATAAATCCTAAAGCTCTAAGTCTCCATGGGCTTCCTCTTGGTGCGGTGAGGCGTTGATGCTTCGCTCCTCGTGAAGTAGCTTCGTCAACTCTAGCACTTTCTTCTCACTTGCATAACACTGAGCTTCAAAGGTATCCCTTTCTTCTTTAAGTTGACTCCAGGATCTTTTCAAGTCTTCAAGATCAGTAGGCATGTCGGGATGGAGAACGGTATAGGGTTCGTCACCCATAGCAACAGGTTCCATAATTACTTGTAGAACAGACGTGAATGACATCATGAGGTTTTGAGCTCGAGCTCTCACCCATTTGAGGTAAGGTTCCCGGGAATGGAGTTGGTGCCCCAAAGTCACAGTATCGATCTTCTTTACCATGCCCAGCGTGTATAAACCTTCGTTGGTAATGCGGAGATCGTGGTTGTAGTGGTACACAATATCTTGGAGAAGCATATCATGTGGACCATCTCTTGAGCAAAACCAAGCGGCGTAGAGCTAGAGAGGGTTGTAAGTGATACCTCCCCTTATACCAAGTAGTTACGTTAGAATTCTCCACAATGCTCGATGAATGTGAAGTCCTTTTGAGAGAAGAGACTCCACGGATATCCGAATGAGAGAGTGACATTAACCTTTGAGACCACTTCAATCTTTGTTCATTCTTCAAAGCGATGGAGGAAGGTGCGAAATAAACCACACGGAAAGTAGCGGTATGCAACACATGAGAGTTCCTTGTCTCTTAGTAATGCAGTGTGGAGAATGTAGGATGTCTCCAAGCAAAGTAGGCCTTTGGATTACGGGTAAAAACAACTTGATGGCGTTGACATCTATGAATTGATCCGAGTTAGGGAATAGAACCAAACCATAGATTAGCAAGGCCACAATATCTTCAAATGCATGGAAACTCATAACTTTGAGGAATTCTCGGGCTTTCCTAATCAGGAACTTAGCAAGTAAACCCTTAACTCCGCTTCTTGTTTCCCAATTGGCTTCAATATCTGAGCGCTTAAGATGTAAGGCTGATGCAATGTCTTCGTACCTAGGAACCTTTTCTAAACCGGTGAATGGAATTTGGTCGAGAATAGGCATCCCAGTAGCTTAGAGAACTCTTCCATGGTAGGAACCAGCGATAATCGGGAATGTAAAGCAATGGTGTTTGGATCGAAGAAGCTGGAATAGGGCGTGCATCATATCTTCTTCAAAACGGAGATAACCAAATCAAGCGAGATAAACATGTCTTTTGATGAGCGAGCATGGTGGGAATCTACGAAACCAATTCTTTGAGTGAGAAGGTATACCCATGAAGTTGATTCGGATAGTCTTTCTAGAAGCCTAATCCCTACAAAAGCGAGCAAAGATAAATCCCTAGGTCCTTGAAATAGTTAAAAATGATATGCAATGCGAATGATGTCATGATGTCATGTTTAGCACACACAAACAATTCATACAATGAGCCTAGGTTTAAGGCTTGCAAGAGGTATAGGTGATTACCCACCAAAAGTTTGAGTTGGTTCATCTGTCCTATAATAGTAACGGGTTGTAGGAATCTCATATCATTGATCTTTCTCGTAGCATTTATTTCAATCGACTACCAAGTGGTCGATCGAAAATATCCCAAAGTCGATCTCAATGGCGTAGCATCAGTATCGACCAACCTCGGTCTACACCAAAGTCGGCCATCTCACTACCTTCTAATGGCCAAGATGGGTCAATTAAGGTTCTAAAAGTTTAGTTAGTGCTTGATGACACCACGAAGCCAAATACTATCCTCGACTTGGGAATGAAGAGTATCGGGACATCCAGTGTCACACTAACGTAGCCATCATGTTGACCGTTTTGATATCGTCTAACAGTCGCGATGATTTATTGCTACTTACCTAAAGGAAACCGGATCGGTGTAGGATCCCCACAAATATAATACCCAAGCAACCCTTAAAGATAAAGCAAGCAAGTCAAACAAAAAGCATAAAGATGATCTAATAATCCTTAAGGTATTCTCTCTTTAGGGTGTTTCCCGGAGTCGCCATTACATGTCGTTGGCTGACTTTGTAAGTTTTGTATACGCAAATGTGCGGATAGCAAGAGTCGCCACCGACTTTTCTTTTATCCAATTAAGGGAAGGTAAAAGTACGAGAAAAAGACCTTCGTTAGATTAAAGGTAAGGAGAAGGTTATGAAAAGGAAGGTATTAGCACCTTTTCCATCCGTAGTTATCTACGGGCTCTTAGTTGCTCTTAGATCACTTTAAAATTGTGCTTTCTGTGTGTTTGAAAAATGTTTTGAAAAGGCATTTCACTTTGACTTTGTAATGATTCATGTAGGAATGTATACAAAGTGTTTGGAAATGTTTCTTTTTGAAAAGAGTTTGAACTTTGACAAAGGTGTGAGGTGTGAAGTATTTGTTTTGAGCAAGCAACTAAAAGTCTTATTACCAAATCAAAATTGGTCGTTTTCGTGTTATTTACGTTCCTTTATAATAGTGCTATCCATACCATTAGTTGGTAGGTAACCTTATTCGTTGGATGTAAGCGGGACATTCGAAGGGACATCGGATGGTCATAGAAAGCAACTTGTAGGAAGTATCCTAGCACATTCGAAGGGACTATCATCATTTTTCGTAGGCGACAATCGAGGGTCAAGATCATGTATTCATTGGCGACATCGTGGGTCTATGATCTTTGTATCGAAGGGACTATGATGATTTGTTTTGAAGGCGACGGTGCTAGAATACCTCTACGTTAGGACATGACCATTTGTATTCGTAAAGGCAGCGAGTATTACCTAAGGGGTGCATGTGTGAAAAGTGTGTTGATTCGGATATATGTTATCTTGAAATTATGAGTGAGCTATGTCCAATTTTATCTTGCCATACACGCCTCATTACTAGCGGTTTATAAGATCACGGAAAGTAAATTCGAGAAATAAAGTGCGGAAAGATAAATCCTCGCTATTACATGGCTTTGGGCGGATACATAATTGAAAAGTGCGGAAAATAAAAGTCCTAATTACACTATTACATCCCATAGACAATTACATAATATGAAAATAAAGTGATAAAAATTTTCGAAGCAGGATAACACATGAGCAGTTAAAAATCGGAAATCGATGAAATTGAATAAGAGGAAAATGTTAGTAAAAATAATAATTTTTGAATGAGAAAAAGTTTTCATGCTAGAAATAACATTAATATGCTAAAATAATTTTTTGGGATTTTTGGAGTTAATTTAATAATTAAAATCAATTAAAAGTGATTTAAATGATAGAATAGCAATTAAATTAAATATGCATGCAAAAATAATATTTTAATTTCAAAATTAAATAAGTATTTTTATGATGAGTATGCAAAAAATAAATATTTTTGGTATTTTTAAATGCATGATAAAAATTATGAAAGATAAATTAAATTGTATAAAAATATTAAAAGAAAATATGAAAATAGAAAAATTGCAAACTTGTGAAAATGCTTTGCCATGGTGGGATTGAACTCGGTCCCCGGTGAAAGCAGCGACCTTACCAACCGAGGGCGTGTACACGTGTTATGAAAGCGGGCGAATGGCTTTTGGACGGTTGTCACCCCTGATTGCCAGAATCACGCCAAGAACTTCATCGTTTTCGTTTGAATTACGGAATTTTCGTCGGTCTTTCTTACGCTAAGGCCCTACAATTTCTAAAATCTCATATACATAATATAAATGATATGTGAGTACATGAATCGATTGAAATCACATTCTAAACACGATGGTCTTTGGTCTTTTGGTCCAATTTTTCCGTTTAAGGAAGCCTAATTCGATTGAAAACCTAACAATGGCATATTTCGATTCGAGGCCATGAAAATGCAATTCGATTGTCCAGATAGCTTGCAAACTTCAAACTAAACACAAATCAAACATCAAAACATGTTAAAAATGCATGATAAACAGAATTCGATTTTGAAAAATATATGAACAAACCAAATTCGGATTTCGTGATTCTTGATGCTTTTGGATGATGTAAAGGTCTGAATCGACTCTGGAGACACCAAGGAATGTAATGGAATGCTCAAATTCGATTGAAACAGGCTAGAACTGTGGCTGCAAGTTACTTCAAGAGCACGATTTTTTGAATTTTAGGTTAGGGTTCTTGAGGCAATTTTTCTGTTCTTTCTTGTGTGATATGCATTGTATATTTATAATGGATGGAAATTGAGCTGATTTGAGGAACAAATAATGGTTAATCAATGCAAAGATCATTTGATTTTGTACAAAATCAAATCTTATCTTTTTTTATCAATTTCAATCAAATTCTTGCCAAATCCATGATAATTTCGAAATTTGCCAGCCTTTATGAGTTACTTGGATCCCAAGAATGAGAGAAAAATCAATTTTGCAATTAATTTTGATTTTATACCTTATTTTTTAATTTAATTTGTATTTAAATGAATAAAATCCAAATTAAATGGAAAAATAAAGTTAAAATTCGTGGCATTGGGCTTGGATGTTCCAAATGGTATAAGGAACAAGTTTGGATGAAGAAAAACTAGGCCCATTTGCAAAACTTTTGATTTTTATAAGTATCTCTCTTTGTGCACTTCTTCAAAATTGCCCAACTTGTGAATGGTGTATTTTGCTCAATTTTCCACATTTTTGAATGTTCTTAGACTTTTTGGAAAGCTCTAAGAGTCCTATAACCAACCTCTTTAGTTTCATCTCAATTGGAGTTTCCATGCTCAATATATCTCCAAAACAAAAAGTTGACTTTTTGTTGACTTTGAAAAGGACCTCATACCTTCCAAATGAAGCATTTTTTGAACATTCTTGTGAGACATGAAGTTGTAGAGAATTGAATTTCCTTCAAAATGAGAATTGGTGGAAAAATTTCTGAGAAAGTATGAAGAAGTTATGCTCAGTCAAAGTTCAGTTGACTTTTCACTAAGAAACCCTAATTTGGAAAGTTTGACTTTTGAGCAAATCTTGAGTTTTCTTGATGAATCATGATCAACCCTTGAGCAA
Organism: Vicia sativa; assembly: GCA_021764765.1. Classification (NCBI taxonomy): domain Eukaryota; kingdom Viridiplantae; phylum Streptophyta; class Magnoliopsida; order Fabales; family Fabaceae; genus Vicia; species Vicia sativa. The sequence goes on from CM038796.1 coordinate 49,927,095, forward strand.
ATGATGAATGTAACTTCAAAATGAGGATGTGGACCAAAAATCACAAAGTTTGACTGTATGTTGACCATAGTTGACTTTTTGTCCAATACAACTAATTTTCAACCATCTGAGCAATTGTCTGAGGAAACTTGACTTGTGAGGTTTGAAACTTGACATGGAGAATCTTTGAAGCATATGAGGAGGCATGATGACCATTGGAGATATTGGAAGTCCATCTAGACCTGAGAATTACAAACCCTAGTTTGGGTTGATTGTCTAAGAGAGGGTTTGTCTGGTCAACCCTTGAGGAATCCTTGAGCATGGATGTATGAAATATCTTGAGGAATAGGAGGGAAAATTTTGGGGTATGACAGGTATGATGGGAAGTCTGATCCTCAGGAGCACATCATTTCGGTTAATAATATGATGGCGTTAATTGGAGTGATAGATTCCCTCAAATGTAAGTTGATGGATGACACGTTCAAGGAATCCGCTTTACATTGGTACATGGGGTTACCACGACTTTTCGTGGTTAGCTATCAGGATTTTAATAGGAAAATCATTCAACAGTTCTCAGCAAATCGCCATCGTAAGGTGGCCAATACTTCTCTCTTCAATGTTAGGCAGCGTCCTGCAGAGTCGTTGCGGGATTTCATGGCTAGGTTCAACGAGGAGACCATAAAGGTTTCACATCCTAACCAGGAAATTTTTGTGGCGGCATTTCAGCATGGACTCAAAGTCGTTCAATTCAATGAATCTTTGGCTCAGAAGCCTGCTAAGAGTATGGACGAGATCATCACTCGGGTAGAGTGTCATGTGAAGGGGGAGGAGAGCAACATGGAAAAGAGAGCCCGAGATTCCAAGGAGAAGGGTGCGGGGAGAGATGATAGAGTTGAGCATAAGTCTCACCCACGAGATCCACAGTCGGAGCACGATGAAGCGCCTTCAGTCCCGGGGGTTTCCGGCCACAAAGCCCGGGGAGTCCATTACACCCCTGAGCACCAGGAGAGAGGACATTCTCCATGACGTAAACCATTTGAATTTGCTTCCCAGGCCTTGGAGACCTCAGTGCCTGGTGATGGGAAATGATTTGGAGGCTTGGTGTGAGTACCATCACATAAGGGGACACACGAGTGAAGCCTGTTTCCATCTGCAGAGAGAAATTGAAAAATTGGTCCAAAGGGGTAAGTTGTCGTCCTACGTGAAGGATGGCGCTGAGCAGGCTAATAAGCATGGTCCATCACCAAAAGGTGAGTCGGCTTCTGATTCGCGATCTAAAAAGCGGGGAAAGTATGTGGAGGAAGTTAAGGAAGCAAGAGCAGCCCGACATACGCTCAATACCATCTCTGGGGGGTTTGCTGGTGGCAGATCTACCAGTGTTGCTCGTAAAAGGTACACGCGAGGAATTGGACATGTGGCCCGGATTGGGTCGTCTAATGAGGAGCCCAGGGTGATAAATTTTTCACGTAAAGATGCAAAGGAAGTCTTGCCTCATGAAAATGATCCCCTGGTTATTGAAGTACAAATCAGAGACTGGGGGTGAAGCGAGTATTGATTGATCAGAAGTTACATTGATGTCCTTTATTGGGAAGCCTTCAAGGGGATGGGTTTTGACCCAAAGGAGTTGTTGCCTTTTAGTGGGACCCTGGTCGGTTTCTCCGATGAACAGGTTCAGGTATTGGGTTATCTTCCAATTCTCACTACTTTTGGGAATGTGGAAAATACTAAGGGTGTCCGGGTTCGGTACCTGGTAGTCAATGCTTCGTCGCCTTATAACATCATCATTGGACGTCCTTTGTTCAATGCGCTTGAGGCAGTTTTATCAACCTTGTACCTAACAATGAAGTATCCACTAGGGAATGGCCGCGTTGGGGTCATCCGGGGTGACCAAGGTTTGGTCCGGAAGTGTTACAAGGATAGTATGAAGATTAAGAAGAATTTAGTTCTATCAAAAGACCCAGTAGACCATGAGGGGAGCATGGTCGATATTGATCCAAGGGAGGACTCTAGAGTAGATAGTTTGATTCCTCGGGAGGAGACCAAAGAGGTTTAGATCGGGTCCTAGCCCTCAGAGGTCACACATCTAGGGACGCAACTTTCTACAAAGGAGGAAGCTGAGATAGTTCAGGACCTAAGATAAAATCTAGATCTCTTTGCCTAGAAACCTGCAGATATGCCCGGAATAAACCCGGATGTCATGTGTCACCATTTGGCACTGGATCCAGAGGTGAAGCTGGTGTCTCAGTGGCAGCGTTAGATGGGTGAAGAAAAGAGGAAAGTTGTTTCAGACGAGGTGGGAAAATTGATCAAAGTCGGATTCATTAATGAGGTGCAGTATCCGACGTGGCTGTCCAATGTAGTTATGGTGAAGAAGAAAATCGGCAAATGGAGGATGTGCGTAGACTTCACTGATCTCAATAAGGCGTGTCCAAAAGACCCTTACCCTCTTCCGCATATAGATCATTTGATTGATGGATCCTCCGGGTTTCGTCTTCTGAGTTTCCTAGATGCTTATTTCGGGTACAATCAAATCAGGATGAACCCGACTAGTGCTTCAAAGACGGCTTTTATGACGGATCGTAAGAATTTCTATTATAAAGTAATGCCTTTTATGTTGAAGAATGTTGGAGCAACTTACCAGAGGCTCATTGATATGGTTTTCGCTCCTCAGATTGGGCGGAACATTGAGGTCTATGTGGGTGATATGGTGGTGAAGACTGGGACAGGAAGTAGGCATCTTACTGACATAGAAGAAACCTTCGCTGTTGTTCGGAAGTATGATATGCGCTTGAACCCAGATAAATGTACGTTTGGGGTACAAGTCGGGAAGTTCCTCAGCTTCATGTTGACAAGTCGGGGAATCGAGGCTAACCCGGATAAATGCCAGGTGGTCAATGATATGAGAAGCCCGTCCACAGTCTGGGAGGTGCAGCAACTAATAGGCCGTTTGGCTACATTTTCTCGTTTCTTATCTTGTGCAGGTGACAAGTCAATCCATTTCTTCTCGGCTATCAAAAAGAGAGCAGAGTTTGAATGGACCGAGGCGTGCGAGAAAGCGTTCCTGGAGGTAAAACAGCTCTTGTCAGCACCTCTAGTGTTGACTAGGCCCAAGGAGAATTCATAACTGGTATTATACCTTGCTGTGTCAGATTGTGCAATCAGCTTAGTTCTGGTTCAAGAGACAGAGGCGGGTGAACGCCCGATATATTTTGTTAGAAAGGTGCTAAAGGGAGCAGAGCTCAGATATCAGAAGATTGAGAGGTTGACACTAGCTCTTGTAACCACTGCTCGGAAGTTGAGGCATTATTTCCATAGGCATCCCGTGTTTGTGAAAACCAATTTTCCTTTGAAGCAGGTATTCAAGAAGCCGGATCTGGCAGGAAGAATGGTGTCTTGGGCTGTGGAGTTGTTAGACTATGATATCAACTTCAGTCCGCGTACCAGTGTGAAATCCCAAGCTTTGGCCGATTTCATGGTGGAGTTCACTTCCCCGCCTATGGAAGACTCGTTGCGATTTGGTTTTCAGACGAGCAACAATCAGGCCGAGAATGAGGCTCTTTTAGTTATTTTAAGGTTGGCTTTGGAGGTCGGAGTGACCCGCTTGCTGGTCCGGACAGGTGGGTGGGGTTTTTTAAACAAAGGACCTCATTTTGATGAAGTATGTGCAGCGAGCGATGTAGTTGTGTAAGAGGTTCGAGGCTTTTGAGATTTGCCATGTCCCGAGGGAAGAGAACGCCCGGGCCGACCTCTTAGCTCGTTTGGCTAGTACTAAAGGTTCTAGCGTGAATAAGTCAGTGATACAAGAAACGTTATCTTTACCCGGTATTTAGAGGGAAAAGTCCCTAGTGGTTGAGGAAGAGGGTGGATGGATGACACCGATCATACGGTATATTCAACAAAATATGTTACCGGAGGATAGGGAAAGAGCCAAGAAGATTAAGAAGATCTCGGCCAGGTTCGTGATGGAGTCGGGAAAGTTGTATAGGATAGGGCGAGCAGCTCCAATGATGTGTTGTGTGTCTGTGTAATATGGTGGGAGAACTGACTTTGGATTGTTTTGCGTTTGATCGCAAATGTTGCGGATAGCAAGAGTCGCCACCGACTTTTCTTTTATCCAATTAAGGAAGGTGAAAAGAGCAGGAAAAGACCTTCGTTAGATTAAAGTAAGGAGATGATTATGAAAAGGGAAGGTATTAGCACCCTTTCCATCTATAGTTATCTACGGACTCTTAATTGCTTTAGCTCACTTTTAAAATTTGCATTCTGTGTGTGTGTTTTGCAAATGTTTTTGAAAAGAAATTTCGCTTTGACTTCGTAATGACTCACGCTGGAATATATACGAAGTGTTTGGAAATGATTCGTTTTGAAAAATGTAGGCTTTGTAATGATTCACGCTGGAATGTATACAAAGCGCTTTGAAAAGTTTTTAGAAAATGTGAAGTGTGAAAAGTATTTTTGATTGAGCAAGCAAAAGAGACTTATTTACCCACTCAGAACGGTCGTTTCCGTGTTATTTTACTTTCCTTTAGAATAGCGCTATCCATACCATTAGTTGGTAGGTAACCCTATTCGTTGGATGTAAAAGGGACATTCGAAAGGGACATTCGGATGGTCATAGAAGGCAACTTATAAGAGTATCCTAGCATATTCGTAGGGACAATCATCACTTTTCGTAGCCAACAATCGAGGGACTAGATCATGTATTTGTAGGCAACATCGAGGGTCATCGAGGGACTATGATCTTTGTATCAAAGGGACTATGATGATATGTTTGTAGGAAACGGTGCTAGGATACGTCTATGTTCGAGGGACTTGACCAGGTATTCGAAAGGCAACGAGAGAGAATACCCTAGGGGGTGCATGTGTGAAAGAAGTGTGTTGAATTCAGATAATTTATCTTGTGGTTAGAGTTAGCTATGTTGATTTTATCTTATCATACACGCCTAGTTACTAGCAGTTTATATGGGTGCGGAAAGTAAATTGCGGAAAGTAAATCCTATGCTATTACATGGCTTTGGGGCAGTTACATAATATAGGAGTGCGGAAAGTAAATCCTAATTAAGCTATTACATCCCATGAGCAGTTACATAATATTGAAAAAAAATGCGAGAAAATAAATAACGGAATAGAAAACTAATCCTAATATTTTTTATTTATTTGGAAATTGGTGGAGAATAATCCTAAGTCTAATTGATTTTAATTAATTTTTTAAAGAAAATATTAGTTAACCTACATTAATTAATTAAAATGAGAGGAAAAAAGAATTAGTGGAAGTTGTCTAATTAATCCTAATTGTTTAACCTAATTTACTAATTTTTTAGTTAATTATGAAATTAGCAAAAATAAAAAAAAAATGAAAAGAGATAAAAATGCAGAAGCGCTTCTGGAAGAAACGCTCCCAAAAGCTAGAGCTTCTGGGCAATCCATTGCTGGAGGCACCCAGAAGTTGGAACTTTTGGGGTTTCTTGTTGGGCGTCGAGTAGGCATTTGGGGCTTTTCGCTGGAGGTGCCAGTGGAAATTGGGGCTTTGTTGAGTGATCAGTAGGCACTTCTGTGCATGGCGTCTTGTGATGGGGTCCAGAAGTTTGAGCTTTTGGACGTATCTCTGAGGGACAGTAGGCATTTACGGTGGTAACCACGGAACACGAAATACAAAAATGTTAAGAATTTTGGGAAAAGACAGGGTTCGAACCAGTGTCTTCTGTGTTCTATTCGACATAAATTCATCAATCTGGTAACATCTGTGGTTGTTTTTAGTTGCTTTTAATGAAGTTAATGTGTCTTTGGTTATTTTAGTCTTGTTGTGCATTTTTGAGTTTAAGTGTCTTTAAAAGTATGTGTTTTATGCTTTTGTTGGGTAGTCTCAGTGTTTCAGGTTAATGCATGCGATAGAAGGAACTTATGGCAGGACGATAAGCACCTCGGAAGGCTGAAAGTTGAAGATTTTGAAGATTTCAGAAGTCAACACGGGCACCCGTGTTCATCAACACGGCCGGTGTTGAAAGGCCAGTGTAAAGTGCAAAAAGGACACAAACAGTGGATCAACACGGGCACCCGTGTTCATCAACACGGCCCGTGTTGAAAAGCAGGTGGAAGGTGCAAAATTATACAAAACAGTGGATCAACACGGGCACCGTGTTCATCAACACCGTGTTGAATAGTGCGGAGCATGGCTTATTGATTTAGAGATCAACACGGGCACCCGTGTTCATCAACACGGCCCGTGTTGAATGGCAGCGTGTGGAAACTTGAATTTTTCTTATTTTGGAGCTCGTGTTGTCATTAAGGGTACTTCCGACTTTTGCCTAAAGGAGATGGGAACAGAGACTATTAGAAGGGATTGGAGGTTAGGAAAACCTACTTTTGAAATCACGAAAGAACTATCAGGAAAGGAGAAAGCTACGGAGAGTAATTCAGCGACGGCGAGATTCAAGGGCAGCCACCATTGAAGATCAAAGTCATCATTATTCTTTGTAATGTTTAACTCTTATTCGATGTTTTCTTTTAATACTATGAGAGGCTAAACCCCCCAAGGCTAGGGGGTGGTCCTGATTTGATCATTGTATGAATTCGGATACTTGATTTCCTTAATGAATGTTTTTATATTTCAATTTAATTGTGTAGCATTCTTATGATCATGTATCGGACAAATACATGTAGACCTATAACTAACAATTGGCAGGACTGTGATTGTTAGGGTTTCTTCACAATTAGGTTATTAGGAGTCTAACCTAGGACTAGGAACTCTCTTTTAATCACTTGAATTCTCGATAGTTTCATGGTTAAAACCTAGGTTTGTTTGAATGGACATTTGAATAAAGATTAGGGTTTTAATAGTTGTCTTCATTAAGGACTTAAGGAAGAACAATCTAGAGATAGGTAATTGATAGTTTACTTATGCAATGAGGAAATCTGCATTCGGATCATAGTTTTATTTAATCAACCACTCACCCTAGCTTCATTCGCATTATATTTCATCAGTCGTTACTTGTTACAAGCATAATTGAAAGTGTTAAAATCAACCCAACCATTGTTTTTGTTCAATTAAATTAAGAGCACGAATAGGTATTTACTACGAGTCCTCGAGATTGATACTTGGGAAACTCATTATAGCGCATCGGCAAAAATAGTACACTTGCTATTTTTCGATCAAGTTTAAGCGTTGCTGCCAAAATACTGATTTACTCTTAGTTTGATTGAAATTTTATTGCTCTGCAATTAAAATTTTTCTATTCATTTGTTTATTTATTTTATATTACATTGTATTAGAACTAACTTTGTGTCTAATATTTTATGCGAGTCGGGGCCTCGTGAGAATATCTTTGTGTGAAATAGAAAGAACCCTCCGCGCTCGGCGAAGAGAAGCAAAGCAAGCAAGACTGGCCGAGGAAGAAGATAGGAATTCAACACACTCCGACTCAGAGCCAGAAGACGAGGCCATGAATCCACCTCAAGAGAGATTGCTAGGGGATTATGGAGGGAAAAATGCACCAGGGAGAAGATTGACCATTGTCAACCAACCCGTTAATGTTCCTAATTTTCAGCTCCATCCGAGCACTATCACTCAGTTGGAGAAGCGATCTTTTTCTGGAAGGGTGAATGAGGATGCTAACAAGAATTTGCAACGATTCCTGACCATGAGCACTACTCTCAAAATAGATGGGCATACTAAAGAACGAAAAAAGTTGCGAATGTTTCCGTTCACTTTGGATGATGAAGCAGAGGAGTGGTTTTATTCCCTTCCGGCATGCAGCATTACATCTTGGGAAGAGATGGAGACAACTTTTCTAAATGAATATTTTCCAGCATCGGTGTTTATGAGAAAGAGATATGAAATCCTCAATTTCAAGCAGAAGGAGGGTGAATCATTGGGAGACTCTTTCAAGAGTTTTAAGAGACTTTTGGTTGCTTGTCCTACTCATAACCTGGATCGAGACCGGTAGATGCAGATGTATATGAATGTGCGAGAATCAAAGCGAAGCAACTCATTGACACATTCTTTGGTGGCTCATCTAACTTATCAACAGCCACCGGCATCAGGAAGATTATTGAAGCGATAGCTGCAAATGAGCATCTGGAGTTATACGACAGGGTTGCAAGCAAGCCAGATGGAGTTATAGATTTGAAGCTGAAAGCCAATAAGCAGTTAAAAATTGAAGAAACAATAGCTGCCGAAGTTGAAAAGAAGTTGAAAGCCATGAATATTACTACACAACAGGTGGCTCAAGTCCAACAAGGTCAAAGTACTATATGTGATATTTGTGGTGGACCTCATCGTGACTGCTTGTCTTGCAACATTTCAATGATTGAAATCAAGTTCCTCAAACAGAATAATCCTTATTCCAACACTTACAATCCAGGTTGGAAGAACCATCCAAACTTTGGATGGAGGGATCAAAAAGCAAACACTCAACAACAAGGTCAGGGACAATACCAAAACCAGTATCAACAACAACAACAACAAACTCCTAAGAAAGCAGATTGGGAGTTAGCTATTGAAAAAATGGCAGCTCATAATATTCAATTTCAGGAGGAAACAAGAAACAATCACAAGAACACCTCAGCGTCAATAAAAAATCTTGAGGTTCAAATGGGGCAAATAGCTCAACAATTGGCGAATGTGCAAGCAAGACTCTCTGCGAGTTCAAGTATGCAAATCCAAGAGATAATCAGGGGATGAAAGCTGTGGTGACAAGAGGTGGAAAAACTGTGGGAGATGTTGAGAACAAAGAGATTGAAGAGGAGAGTTTGCTTGAGGTAGATCTAGAAATCAGGGAGGATCAAAAAGAGACTGAGAAAAAAATAGGAAGACCTGTGGGAGAAAAAGAAAAGCCTAAAGAAGAGAAACCTAAAGTTGTCCTCCCATACCCTGCAAGAACTAAGAAGAAAGATCTGGGGCGGCTGATGTTGAGTCGTACGTTAGACCTCACGCTCGTCTTTGAATGAGGTCATTGGTATGCATTGACTTTTAACCAAATATGCATCATTCTGAAGGTGGAGCGATGTCGACAAGTAGTCGGAGATGGGCTTAAAGATGCCATCCAGGGCGATTGATAATAAAAGAGAGTTAGAATAAACCTTCGTCTTGGATATTCTCGAGGTGGATATTTGGCAGGATGTGGATAGCTTTCCCGTCTTGCTTCGGGTGTTAATCCAATATCTGTTGCCGGAAGACAATTTGCATGGTCTTTCATATAGGTTTCCCGTCTTGTTTCGGGCATTAATCTTTGACTAGTTGTCTGGAAGTGATTTTCGCGGTCGTTCAGATAGTTCTCCTGTCTTGTTTTGGGTATTAATCTTTAGCCTTCCATTTGGAAAATAGCTTTTACCTGTTTGAGGAGATAAACTTTTGACAAGACATGGTTAGTCTTATGCAGATTATGATGCATGCAAATGTATGGCAATATTACTACGATGCAGATATATGAATACAGATGTATGAATGCAGATGTATTTCAAAACATATCCATCTTGAAGAAGATGGGAATGCCCTGCTGGAGATTTATGATGCTCGCTTGGGGATAAGGTTGTTGCAACCTCTAGTTTGGAGAGAAGAGATGCTTCTGTTTCCTCCGATGCACTATCTAACCAAGTTCCGAGTCTGGATATTAATGCTATTGGGAAGATTAGCAGCGATCAAGAGATACTCGGTTGGGGATCTCGTGCGTAGATCTTGCTGGGGAATATCTGGTTACTGCTCGGAGACTAATGTAACATGGAAAAGTTGATAGGGGCGTTAGAGTTGATGAGGCTCGAAGGACCACTTGAGGTGATGGATCTGAGGTTTGTTGAAACCTCGGATTGGGGAATAAGAGAGATGTAGGTTCCTCCGATGCACTATCTGACCAAGTTTCGAGTCTGGATACTGCTGCTGCCGGGGAATGATAGTCATTGGGCGATATTTCGCTGGGGATGAATGTCTTTGTGTTACTGCTCGGGGACCAATGTAATGTGATAGAGTTGAGGTGTTGGATCACTGTTAGGATCACTACTCGGGGACTAACATGATGAAGCTGGAGTATTGGAATATTTGGGAGGAGGTTAGTACTTCGTCGGAGAAGGTTTGTCTTTGTAGGGAGAGCGATGGCTCTGTGGGGATTGTACTCTTGTGAAAGTAAACATGTGAAAGTGACTCTGCGGGGTATGCATTGGTGAATTTAGTCGTCATCTCAATTCCTGGAGTATGTAGTAATTACCTTTGTTTGTTCGCTTCCATATGTTTGTGAACGAGTGTTTACTGTCAAATGCATATAATCATTCAAAGCAATCATTGGACTTTATGCAAAAAACAATAAAAATTAACGTTGTAAAAAGGAATTTGTATTAATTTTGAAAAGTGGCGTATGGCCGAGCAGTTTGTATACAAGAGACGAATAAGAGTAAAAGCTATGCGGAAATAATCTCGTCGAGTTTCAACTATGTTATTGCTCATATATTTTGACTATCTCATCTCCTTGTTGTCAGTAGAAAGTGAGTGAATTGATTTTCGCCATTTGAATCTTGAAACTGATGGTGGTGTAGTCTGTAGGTAGGTGATATAGGCGAGACATAGTCGTACGCTTAAATCCCTAACTTTTTCCTAGACCGCCCTTTCAGGTTTTCAGTCTACCGGGATACCCTTTTTTGCCCAAGCCGCCTTTGTAGGTTTTTGACTTGCCAGGTGTACATTTTTTGTATATGTCCTTTATTTTTGCCCGAACCTTTTGGTTCGCCAGGATCCCCTTTTTTTTTGCTTAGGCCAGTCGACCTAGCGGGTCTCGTTTATGCGTAGTATTTTTTGACTATGTCTACGTTCACAAGGTGTGGAAAGTCTTCTCCATCCATAGTGCTAAGTATCATAGCTCCGCCGGAGAATATTATTTTGACTACAAACGGTCCCTCATAGGTGGGAGTCCATTTTCCCCTGGGATCACCTTGTGGAAGGATGATGCGCTTGACTACTAGATCACCGACTTGGTAAACTCGGTGCTTGACTTTCTTGTTGAATGCTCTGATCATTCGCTTCTGATAGATCTATCCGTGGCAGATGGATGCGAGCCATTTTTCGTCGATCAGGTTGATCTGGTCAAGGCGGGTCTGGATCCATTCGTCTTCGCCTAGTTTTGCATCCTAGAGAACTCTGGTTGAGGGTATTTGAACCTCGATTGGTAGGACTGCCTCCATACCGTATACAAGAGAAGGGGTTGCCCCTGTAGATGTTCGTACTGTAGTGCGGTAACTGTGGAGAGAAAATGGCAACATCTCGTGCCAATCCTTGTAAGTCATTGTCATCTTCTGTATGATCTTCTTGAGATTTTTGTTGGCAGCTTCCACTGCACCGTTCATTTTAGGCCGATTTGGAGAAGAGTTGTGATGCTTAATTTTGAACTACGTGCAAATTTCGATGATCATTTTGTTGTTGAGGTTGGTACCATTATCTGTGATAATCCTTTCGGGGACACCGTATCGACAGATACGATTATGCTTAATGAATCGAGCCACAACACTCTTGGTAACAGATGCGAACGAAGCTGCTTCTACCCATTTGGTAAAGTAGTCAATGGCAACGAGGATGAAACGGTTCCCATTGGAAGCGGTGGGTTTGATTTCCCCAATCATGTCAATGCCCCACATCGTGAAAGGCCATGGAGCGGTCAAAACATTTAGTGGTACTGGAGGCACATGCACTCTGTCTGCGTATATCGGCATTTGTGACAAGACCGAGCATAGCGGCAGCAATCAGCTTCCATGGTGGACCAATAGTAACCTGCTCTTAGAATCTTTTTAGCCATCGTATGTCCACTGGAATGGGTACCAAATGCGCCTTCATGTAATTCTTCCATAATTCGTTCTGTTGTTTTCTGGTCTACACAGAGGAGTAAGCACAAGTTGTGATTGCGCTTGTATAAGATGTCGTTGCTAAGGAAGAATTTGGATGCGAACCTTCTTAAGAACTTCTTGTCATTGACAGATACCCCTGCGGGATATTCCTGAGTCTCGAGATACCTCTTCACTTCGTAGAACCAAGGTTTCTCTTCTGTATCAAGTTTAGCACAGTATGCTGGATCATCAAACTTTTTGATGATGATTTGGGGAGCTTCGTTGTCCCATCTGACTTTGAACATAGATGACATAGTAGCTAGTGCGTCTGCCAACTGATTTTCTTCTCGTGGAATATGATCGAAAGTGATTTCTTCGAAGTATGGGATCAGACTTAGAACATGCTCTCGATATGGAATGAGATTTGGATGCTTCGTATCCCAATCGCCTCTAATCTGAATGATCACTAAAGCTGAGTCTCCATACACTTGCAAGAATTTGATTTTTAAGTCAATAGCAGCTTTAATACCCATGATGCACGCTTCGTATTCGGCCATGTTGTTGGTGCAACTGAAATAAAGTTTGGCGGTGAAAGGCGTGTGTCCCCAGTAGGAGACGTAATGATGGCGCCAATGCCATTGCCAAGCGTATTTGAGGCTCCATCAAAGACCATGGTCCATCGAGATCCTGGTTCAGGTCCTTCGTCTGGTCCAGGTTCTTCATAATTAGTGACTAGCAAAACATCTTCGTCTGGAAATTTGAACTGCATAGACTGATAGTCATCCACGGCTTGATGAGCCAAATGATCAGCTACTACACTTCCTTTGATTGCTTTCTGAGTAGTATACTGGATGTCATATTCGGTCAAGATCATTTGCCATCTTGCTATTCTTCCGGAGAGAGCAGGTTTCTCGAATATGTATTTTATCGGATCCATCTTAGAGATCAGCAAGGTAGTGTGAGTCAACATATACTATCTTAGTCGGCGAGCAGCCCAAGCCAAAGGGCTGCAAGTTTTCTCATTGTGGTATCTTGTTTCACGATCGGTAAACTTTTTTCTAAGGTAGTATATTGCATACTCTTTTCGACCAGACTCATCATGTTGCCCCAACACACACCCCATTGAGTTCTCTAATACTGTCAAGTACATGATAAGAGGTCTTCCTTTGGCAGGTGGCATCAAGATAGGAGGATTTTGTAGATACTCCTTAATTTTGTCAAAAGCGGTCTGGCAATCATCGTTCCATTCCACTACTTGATCTTTCTTCAGTAATTTGAAAATTGGCTCACAAGTGGCAGTTAGATGTGCAATGAATCTGGCAATGTAGTTCAATCGTCCCAAGAAACTTTTGACTTCTTTCTCGGTGCGCGGAGCTGGCATGTCTTGAATAGCTTTAACCTTGGCAGGGTCAACTTCAATACCTATACCACTGAAAACAAACCCCAGGAGTTTACCGGATCTGACTCCAAAGGTGCATTTATTGGGATTGAGTCTCAATCTGTACTTCTTCAGTCTATCAAACAGTTTTCGCAAATGATTGAGGTGCTCTTCTTCAGTTTGTGGTCGAGCTATCATGTTGTCGACGTAGACCTCTATCTCATGATGAATCATGTCATGAAACAAAGCTACTGGACAGATTCTCAGCTTGTTGCCGGACAGGTGGGTGGGACTTTTCAAACAAAGGACCTCATTTTGATGAAGTATGTGCAGCAAGCGATGTCGTTATGTAAGAGGTTCGAGGTTTTTGAGATTTTCCATGTCCCAAGGGAAGAGAACATCTGGGCCGACCTCTTAGCTCGTCTAGCAAGTACTAAAGCTTCTGGCGTGAATAAGTCAGTGATACAAGAAACGTTATCTTTACCCAGTCTTTAGAGGAAAGATTCCCTAGTGGTTGAGAAAGAGGGTGGCTAGATGACACCGATCATATGGTATATTCAACAAAGTATATTACTGGAGGATAGGGAAAGATCCAAGCAGATTAAGAAGATCTCGGCCAGGTTCGTGATGGATTCGGGCAAGTTGTATAGGATGGGGCGAGCAACTCCGATGTTGCGTTGTGTGTCTGTGTAATACGGTAGGAGAACTGACTTTGGATTATTTTGCGTTTGATTGCAAATGTTGCAGATAGCAAGAGTCGCGACCGACTTTTCTTTTATCCAATTAAGGGAAGGTGAAAAGAACAAGAAAAGACATTCGTTAGATTCTGAGTAAGGGAGATGATTATGAAAAGGGAAGGTATTAGCACCCTTTCCATCCGTAGTTATCTACGGGCTCTTAATTGCTTTAGCTCACTTTTAAAATTTGCTTTCTGTGTGTGTGTTTGAAAATGTTTTTGAAAAGGCATTTCGCTTTGACTTCGTAATGACTCACGCTGGAATGTATACGAAGTGTTTGGAAATGTTTCGTTTTGAAAAATGTAAGCTTTGTAATGATTCACACTGGAATGTATACAAAGCGCTTTGAAAAGTTTTTAGAAAATGTGAAGTGTGAAAAGTATTTTTGATTGACCAAGAAAAAGAGACTTATGTACCCACTCAGAACGGTTGTTTCCGTGTTATTTTACTTTCCTTTAGAATAGCGCTATCCATACCATTAGTTGGTAGGTAACCCTATTCGTTGGATGTAAAGGGGACATTCGAAAGGGACATTCGGATGGTCATAGAAGGCAACTTGTAAGAGTATCCTAGCACATTCGTAGGGACGATCATCACTTTTCGTAGGCAACAATCGAGGGACTAAATCATGTATTCGTAAGCAACATCGAGGGACTATGATCTTTGTATCGAAGGGACTATGATGATATGTTTGTAGGAAACGGTGCTAGGATACCTCTACGTTCGAGAGACTTGACCATGTATTCGAAAGGCAACGAGACAGAATACCCTAGGGGTGCATGTGTGAAAGAAGTGTTTTAAATTCAGATAATTTATCTTGTGGTTAGAGTTAGCTATGTTGATTTTATCTTGCCATACACGCCTAGTTACTAGCAGTTTATATGGGTGCGGAAAGTAAATTGCAGAAAGTAAATCCTACGCTATTACATGGCTTTGGGGAAGTTACATAATATAGGAGTGCGGAAAGTAAATCCTAAATAAGCTATTACATCCCATGAGCAGTTACATAATATGGGAAAAAATGCGAGAAAATAAATAACGGAATAGAAAACTAATCCTAATATTTTTTGATTTTTATTTGGAAATTGGTGGAGAATAATCCTAAGTCTAATTGATTTTAATTAATTTTTTAAAGAAAATATTAGTTAACCTAAATTAATTAATTAATTAAAATAAGAGGAAAAAAAAGAATTAGTGGAAGTTGTCTAATTAATCCTAATTGTTTAACCTAATTTACTAATTTTTTAATTAATTATAAAATTAGCAAAAATAATAAAAAAATATGGAAAGAGATAAAAAGGTAGAAGCGCTTCTGGAAGAAACGCTCCCAGAAGCTGGAGCTTCTGGGGAATCCCTTTCTAGAGGCACCCATAAGTTGAAATTTCTGGGGTTTCTGCGCTGGAGGCGCCCAGAGGTAGGCATTTCTAGGGATTTTCTGGCCTGGAGGTGCCCAGAAATTGGAATTTCTGGGGCTTTCTGCTGGAGGTGATCCAGAAGTAGGCACTTCTGGGCGTGGCATCTTGTGATGGGGTCCAGAAGCTGGAGCTTCTGGACGTATCTGCCTCTGAGGGGACCGTAAGGCACTTCGGTGTTGTAACCACGGAACACGAAATACAAAAATGTTAAGAATTCTAGGAAAAGACAAGGTTCGAACCCATGTCTTCTTGGATGAACGCGCGCTGCTTCTACCATCTGAGCCAGCCTAATTTGGTGTTTAACATATGAAATAGAAAGAATACAAAGGAAATTGGTTTCTGGGAATCAATCAATTAGAAGAAGTGCGCAAGAGGTCTTCTTCTTCATTTGAATTTCCGACCTATAGCCACGGTTTTTTAACCCACAGAACGCTTCTGTAGCTAAATCCCTGCAAGTTTTCAAAATTCAACACGAGCAATATAAATTTAAAGTAAGATCATGGTTCGATCCGGTTTGACCTCCTGAACATGAATATGTCCCTTGTTTTGGCCAATTTATCCTAAATCAAAAAACCCTAATCCAAGGTTTTAAACCCTAGCCATGGTGAATCCTTCGTTTTGTACCTAAGCTTCAATTAAACTATGCAGACATGAAAGAAACTTCATCACAAACACAAAAACATGGTTAAGTTCAATTGATTATGCATAAAACTATGAAAACGATTTTGAGTTCAAAGCCAGCAAACAGTGATCGTGTTTTGGTGATTCTGGGTGTTTTGCTTGCTTGTGAATATCTGGATCGACTCAGGGGACTTCCAGCAATCGATTGCAAGGCTTGGAACGAATTGAATTGGAACAAAACTGTGGCTGCCAATTGCTTGAATGCCATGATTTTTTTGAAGCTTGCAAGGGTTCTTTTAGGTTAGAAAATCCTCCCTTGTGCATGTGAAATCATCCTGTATTTATATTGTAATGAATTAGGTCAAGTATTGTAAGAAAATATCCTGCCAATCAATGAAAAATTATTTGATTTGGAATCAAACCAAATATTTCCTTTTTGAGCCAATTTCAATAAAATCAAATTGCCAATATCAATTATTTCGAAATAATCAGATTAAATGGCTTGCTTAGACCTCAAGGATGAGAGAAAATCTATCTTGCACTTAATTTTTGATTTTATATCTTTTATTTTAATTAAATTTATTTTAAATGAATAAAAATCCAAAATAAATAAAATATAAAATATAAAAACGTGGCATTGGGCTTGGAGGTTCCAATTAAGATAAGGAACATGTTTGAGTCAAGAAAAGTTAGGCCCATTTGGAAAAAATTTGATTCTCTCAAGTATTTCTCTTTGTGCACCTCCTCAAAAATGCTCAACTTGGACAATGTGTATCTTGCTCAATTTTTAATATTTTTGGGTGTTCTTAGACTTTTTAGAAAGCTCAATATGTCTTCTAAACATCACTTTTGGTTTCATCTTCATTGAAGTTTTCTTGCTCATGAACACTTCTTTACAAAATGTTGACTTTTTGTTGACTTTTAAAAAGATCTGTAATGTTTTGATCCATAACTTCCAAATGAATCATTTTCTGCCCAAGTTTGTGAGATATGAAGTCGTAGAGAATTGAATTCTCTTCAAAATGAGTTGTGGTGGAAAAATTTCTGAAAAAGTATGTGAAAGTTATGCCTGGTCAAAATTCTGTTGACTTTTGTCTGAGAAAGCCTAATTTAGAAACTTTGACTTTGGATCAAATCTTGACTTTTCTTGACGAATCATGATCAATCCTTGATCAAATGATGAACACTAGTTCAAAACATTGGTGTTGACCAAAAAGTATGAAGTTTGACTGTATGTTGACCACAGTTGACTTTTTGTCCAATACAACTAATTTTCAATCATCTAAGCAGTTGTCTGACCAAACTTGACTTGTAAGGCTTGAAATTTGACATGGAGATTCTTTGAAGAATATGATGAGGTATGCTGACCACTTAAAACATTGGATGTCCATCTTGACTTGAGAATGGAAAAACCCTAGTTTGGATTGATTGCTTAGGAGAGGGTTTGTCTAGTCAACCCTTTTGAAATCCTTGAATATGGATATGTGAAATGTCTTGAGAAGTAGGAGGGAAAATTTTGGGGTATGACAATCTGAAAAGGATGTTTTTTTGGTGTTGAAAGAAGTCCATGAGTGTGTCTGTGGGAATCATAGAGGTGGTAGGTCTTTGTCTAGCAGAGTATTACAAGCTGGGTATTACTGGCCTATGTTGATGAAGGATTGTATTCAGTTTGTTACCCGTTTGAAACCACTCAGCTGAACTTTCCGACTGATATGGGTATATCAATGGAGTCGCCATCGAACTTCTTTTATCTCACGATGGAGAAAGGAAAACATCGAGGAAACCTAAAGGGGAGAAATCGCGGTTCTATGACCGAGAGATCAAGAGAATCTAGGTAAGGGAGTTAGTTATGCGAGCGGAAGGGATTAGCACCCAACACGCCTGTAGTACTCTACAGAATCCACTTTCTATTTTTAGCTAAATGGTGTGTAATATCTATCTATGCTTAATCGCTACAATGCATGCAAAAGAAAGGGGAAAATAAAGAAACCACGGGGAAAAGAAGGAAGTATTTACGAAGTTTGCTCGATCGAGCCCCGTGACAAGATGCCTATGTATTCCCGCGTGCAATGGGAAAGTTAGAGCGTCATAGTTCGGCTCACTTGTTTTGGTGAGTTTTGTGTTTTTTACTTGTGAAAAAGGTTTTAAACACAAAAGAAAAGCGTGCAAAGGCGAAAAGAGTTTGTTTTGGTTGGTTGCTTTTGCCTTGAGAAATGAGTTCAAACCATTATTAAGTGTTTTTGTTTTCAAAGGGAAAAGAAAAGCAAGTTTTAGTTTTATTACATGCATGGATGCAAAAGAAACTAGAAACACAAATGTTGGACCTATGGTTTGAGGATGTAAAAGAATCTCTACCTATGTTGACATGCAAAGGATGTGAATCCTAATGTCTAGGCTAGAGAACCTATCCTAACCGAGCAAACCTGAGGAAAACAATCAAGCATGCACAATCCACAAGTAGAATTTCCCTAAACGGGTCTTTAAATAAACTAGAGGGGTTCCTGAACATGCTCCAACTACGGAAGCCTCATCATGCATCTCTATTCCTACTTCTCATGGCAAAAGAAAGCTGTAAAGCCCTACTTCTCATGATATCTAGGAAACCTGTAAGAGAATGCGGTAAATGGAATAGAAACTACCACACGTATATAGAATCTGAAGAGTACTGCGAGCTAGAGAATACTCCGGAAAACTTCAAGTGTTGCAGCCATGCAATAAGACTAAACTGGTGAGAATAGCTCGAGATATCAGAAAAAGTGGAATGCACGTTCATGCGCATCTGCAACAATAAGGCCTGCAAGAAGGGAGTTAGACCCAAAAAATAAGTAAAGGAATGCAGACGTGGGTGTACAAACGCAAAACACCTACAAGAAGGGAGTTAGACCCAAAAAGCAAACAAAGGAATATATACGTGGGTATACAAACATACAACAAACTGCGAAAAGGGAGTTGGACCCAAAAGGCAAGCAAAAGGAATGTATACGTGGGTATACAAACATGAGAAACCTGTAAAAAGGGAGTTAGACCCAAAACGTAAGTAGAGGAATGTATACGTGGGTATACAAACGCGAAACAACCAAAGAAATGTGTCATATATACTTACAACACAAGCCCCTACATCAAATACATGTCAAACAGTGTCTAAGAATGTTAGAACACCTACTGTTTGCACTCAAAATTAAGAAATAGCAGAAAAAACTAGTACAGGTCGCGCTAAGACTGCTATGCCGCGCTAAGTGCGACCTAAACAGAAGCCATCGCGCTTAGCCTGCTCTAGACCGCGCTAAGCGCGACCTGCAAAACAAAAGTTAGTGAGTTTGGCGCTTAGCGCGCTCCTAGTGGCGCTAAGCACGACCTATAGCCTGTAGAAATGTTGTTTTTGATCTGGATCACCTGTCCATGAAGCTCTCATGCCAAAAAGTTGATCCATATAGTTAGGCAATTATTCCAATTCTCATGTATGCGATGTCATGCATGGACATGTATAGGAATGCAAGTTGACACAATGGTTTCAATGCTCATAGGTGCAATGTTATGCATGAACATGTGCGGAATGCAAGCGATGAATCAATAGTTCCAATGCTCATGTATGCGATGCTAAGCATGAACATGTATAGAATGCAAGGAATTAACCATTCTACTGTGTGTATGATGAAGTTCATTTCATTAATGTGATTACAATGCAAGTTGTGTCGGCAACCTAATGTTCCTCATGCATAGTATCGATGCAAGCAAGGCATGATACGAAGAAGTAAAGAATGATCATGTCAAATCCTAATTACACATTAACACAAACACTTGGGATGCATATGCATGAACTATGTACAATGCACAATGTACCTAGTGATTAAAATGCTTTAGAAGCTACACGTCAACACGCTACAAATGCAAGCTATGCTTCAACTCAAATCATGTGTCAATGCAATTCAATCACCCTAAATGCTCTCCAATGCATGAGCATGTGTTAGATGATTCAAGGTGCATAGGTTTGCGGCTTGAATGCAAAGAAAATACAAATGCATGTATACTATGTACAAAAATCTTCACACCGACACCAATAAAGTTGCAAAATCCGATTCGAAACAAAGAATTCAAGCATGACAGTTCAAGAATCAGAATCTACATTAAATTTGAATGCAATTTCAGTATTCAATTTCCAGAAAAGCTGAAAGTCAATAACAACTTAAAATAAGTGTTAATTGACCTAAACACTTACCCGAACCTGAGGTTTGAGTCAAATTGAAGAGGAATTCCTTGTGCTCTTCAAAGAAAATACCAAATCAGCTCCAGATTGATAATAATCCTTGCAATCAACCTTGAACTCTTGAAGAAATTTGAATTCTTCAATGGAGGATTGGGGAAGTTGAAGGAGAATTGGTTAATTCTTAAAATTGGAGAGAAATCCGGAGGAACTGGCTGAACTGGCTTCTTCTAGGTCAGATTCGAACAGAAGAAGGAGAAGAGGAGTAAGATCCTGTAGAGAGAAGACTGTGATGAGAAGATGAAAGTTGCATGGCGCGCTTAGCGCGGTGAGTGAACAATACTCAAACCTTGACCAAGAATTGGTAACGAGTCAACTCTTGTGCAAAAAGGAGAAAGCAAAGGTAGGGCTTGCTTTCAACCCTGAAGACGTGTTGCACCAGGGAACACTGGAAGTTTCAACACCAAAGGACGGGTTGCACCAGGGAACACTGGCAGTTTCATCATTAAAGGACGTGTTGCACCAGGGAGAACTGGAAGCTTCAACACCAAAGGACGTGTTGCACCAGAAAGGACTGGCAGCTTTAACACCAAAAAGAAATTCTACTCACCTAAGAAATTATCCTTGCTGGGATTTCAGAGAGACATCGGAACACCACCGAGGATAGAAGGTCCCTTATTCTTGGCTTATAATTCTATGAAAATGCATGAATTTCCTGAGAAATAATGCAGATGCGATGATGCATGTTTGCAAAAAGATAAAAGGTGAATGGCGACCAAAGGTCACAGAATGATCAACTTCAATCTGATAATCCACTGGGGAAATGGCATTAGCGGTCCACCAAGGATACGACCAAACTGATAAATCCAAAAGAAGAGCATTTGAAGAGATAAAAAGCCTCCATATAACCCTGTTGAGGAGATGATATCACGGGAGACTGTCATGCTGGACAACAATCCATTGGGGAATAAAAAGGGGACACTTAAAGAAGAGCTCCACCGTTACCCATCATGACTCCGGTTGGGGAATGAAAATGATGTGCCGAGTTGCTGGGGATGTCAAGAGGGATGTGCCCCAACTCCAACTGGGGATATCGGGAAATGTGAATTCCCTGAGGATGAAAAATTCATGATCAAAATACGAACCCACTGGGGATGAAAAGTCTGCGATTAATAATTCAAATACCATCTCCACAGGGGAAAAGAGAGTGCAATCCTCTATCAAAGCATACTTGAGGTTCCAAAGAACACTTGGGAATTCCAATCGG
The DNA here is from genome assembly GCA_021764765.1 of Vicia sativa. Lineage (NCBI taxonomy): Eukaryota > Viridiplantae > Streptophyta > Magnoliopsida > Fabales > Fabaceae > Vicia > Vicia sativa. The sequence goes on from CM038796.1 coordinate 49,948,492, forward strand.
AGTGAGCACTAACAACTTGCACTAGGACTCTGTACCATGCTCTGCAATAACGATTTGCCGATAACAACATCTGATGGGGAAGTTCATCGAATATATCATGATGATGACAAACACTGCGTCTGATTATTTTGTAGAAGGAAGTTTCACTCGGGGTTTTCTCGTCCATGCTTACTGAAACGAGATACTGAACTTTATTAGGGCTGATGTGAGAGCACCAAGCTGTGAGATACCTGACAATGGAAAATCCATAAGAGGGAAAATCGTCGAACAAAGACGAACTCGGGAGAAAGGACACCCGTACGAGAATGAGCTTGCCGGAAAAAAGAAGAGGACGTCGGGCGAAGATGAACTCGCATAAGAAAGAATGGAACAAGTATACGAAGACGAATTGACAAGAGAAAGAGAACGTCGGGTGTAGACGCGCTCGCGAGGAAAGATCATCTGCATGAAGATGAACTTGCAAAAGGGAAGAGAACTATAATATCCCTCAAGCCAAAGGCGGGGTATAATTCTTCAAGAATGTCAAATATTTGGATTACCACACACCAAGTATGGATACCCAAACATCTAGAAAGGTGATGCAAACACGGGTAAGATAACCGACAATTTACACAAACAAAGAGCGTGCGACTCATTGCGAAAAAGACGTCAACAGGTCAAAGCTTGAATCAAGAAGAACAAATTGACCTGATAAACTTCTAAAGACTAAATCTGGAGACCATTTCTATCTAGAAATAGACTCAACGGGGAGGAACCTACATTGAAGAGTATTCTTCAAGATATAGGAATTTAAATCAAACGAACAATCATGCATCTGCAAGCTGTCACCCATACGCCAACTTCGAACCCCAAGTGAAACACAAATAATCAACATGCCACTGTATCTCTGAAAGGGTTGGTCAACCTTGACAAGGCTGCCCCAATTCAATGAGCTCTGAAGGATATAATCCCAACTCGAATATCCCAGATTAGGATGACTCTTTGAAAGGTGTCGCACCCCAAAATTTCCCCTTCGTTTTACCTCATCCTTTCAAGCATAGACGTTCATTTATTGTGGCTTCAGAGGAGTTCCTACTGGGAAATTTTCGAAAAAAACTGTGATGGGTTTCGAAGGAAGGTTTTATTTTGTTACCGATTCAATTTGAGAATAATTCAAAATTCAAGATATTTCGAACGGTTTCGAATTATTGGTTCAAAAGGAACTGTTTGGAATTATTTGTCCGAAAAGGAGTTATTTGCTTTTTTGGAATTTGAATTCAAAAATAATTATTTATTTTTAGAATTTAAATTTTAAAAAAAGAATTTCTTTGTTGCTTGGTGAATTTAAATTCGATGGAGGGAAAGATGTCGTTCTTGGTGTTTAAATTCGCTAGCAAAAATATAATTATAAGAAATTATTCAATTCATATTGGATGTTACACATTTAAAGCAAAGGTACTCGAGCCAGGATTAATTCTGTTCTTTTTGTATGAATTTTCATTCGATCGAAATGTTATGCGAATAGTTTGTATTCATTCATCTCAAGATACACAAAGTTGGAATTACAAGTTCAATGTTGGAAAAGGAATTATCATTATTATTTCATTGGAATTCAATTACAATTTCAAGATACAAAGCTACAAAAAAATACGAAAATATCCTAATTCTGCTCTAATGCCATAAGTTTCTAAGGTTTGTTCGAGCAAATTGTTGTTTCCTCCAAGCCTTTCTTCACATCCGGGCTGCCCCTTTACCGTTTCCGTCTTCATCGCCGTTACATGAAAACACAAAAGAAACAGGATTAGTAACTATAATTGAGCATCAACATAAATCAAGAAAATCATTTCATTTTCGGACTCATCATTAGGGGTTTCTGGCGAGGATCAGGTTTTTAGAATGTTAACCCTCGTAATCTTGTTCAAGATTAATCATCGGTAAAAAGAGCTTGTTTGCAAATCACGAGTTAATTCGGTTCATAAACAAAGCCAAACACAGTTATTCATCACAATTCATTCCTAATCCAACAGTTAATCCCTAATCCAACAGTTCAATAATCCCAACAAGTTAATCCAAAAAGTCAAAGGCAACAGGCAGCACTATAAACAAAGGCAACAGGCAGCACTATAAACAAAGTTAACACAGCAGTAGCAGGTAAAACAAGAGACAAAAGAGATCTTGGTTATCAGCAAAAGCAAGTAGTAGCAGGGTATAGCAGAGCCGAAAAGATTAAGCCAAACAATGCAAGCAACATGTATAGCAGTAGCAACATAAAAGAGGAAGGTGTTAGTTTCAAAGTTGGTTTTTCACCAAAGGTGAAAAGGGGAAAAGCAAAAAAAAGCCAAGAATAATGATGAAAATCCCTGAGCAGAAGAGATGGTTGACCAAGACAAGCAAGAGATCTGTTCCAATATCAAAAAAAGAGAAGAGAGTATCTGTTCTTAAGGGATATTAAGCAGAACAAAAAAGATACAAGTGCAGCATCGGTAGAAAGACCAAAAACCAAAGAAAAAACTTGGAAGTTCCTGAGCAACTATCAAAAACCACAGCCAGAAAATATACACCAACCAGAAATCCAAAACCAAAAGATGGTATCTGTTCTAAATATTCAAAAACTAGAAAATCAAAACCAAACAGGGCATCTGTTTTAAGCATTCAAAACCAGAGAAAACACAAGCGTATCATCTATTCTTAACAGTTTATAGTCCCAAACAGAGAAAATTCTCAAACCTAGCAATTGTAAGCACGCAAAACCAGCCCCAAACAATCCTATCATCATTTCCCAACACCAGAAACCCTTCAGAATTAAAGGTTTTTTTTCCAGAAATATTGCTCTGAACAGAGAAAGAAGAAGAGAATTTCGAAACGGTCTCACCCGAAATACCATCGCAAAGGGGTAAGGTTGCTTCACGGTTGCCATTGGAGCTCTAGGGTTCCATAAATCTGTTAAGCCATCTGTAAAAAACAATGATAACTTGGAATCAGTAAGTAGAAATATATAACAAGCCGAAACCCTAAGGCCTCACCGCCGCCGTCACCGCCGTGAGGCGATTTCCGGCGCGGCTGCCTTGTGTTCCCTGTTTGGGTTTCATCGTGAGCGAGAGAAGGAGAGTTTCGTTTTGGGGTAAGACGATCGAGAGAAGAGAGCGAATCCATGTGAGGTGGGATTTACGGGTTAACCGTAGGGTTCCATTTGGGAGCAGGAAGAAGATGAAACATCGTGAAGCAGAGAGAAGAGGCGGATGAACACAAGCGAGAGAGGCAGTATATTTTGCCCATTTGGGTAATATTTTTTATTGTTATTTTAACTCTATTTTCTTTTAAAAAAACAGAAAAACAATTTTATTTTTATTTTTATTTTAGTGTTTTAGTGCGGTGGTGACAAGTGTCACCACCTTGTTTTTATTCACTTTTTTCCTTTTATTCATTTTCCTTTTGGTTAATTTATTTATTAAAAAAATTATGATAAGTAAAAAATATTTGGTAAGCAATGTTACCATCTTGGCCATTGGGGTTTTTTTTGGAGAAGAGAGATCCGACGCACCAGATTGTCAGCATATGACGAATTTTGTTTGCGGAATAATCAAGTTCAGATGGATTTCTTTTCGCACCGTCCAGGATCACTGCAATACAGGCTAACTCTAAACTTTATCTTTTTTCAATTAATTTATTTTTATGTGACTAATTTATTTGTTGCGTTGTACTAAATAGTAATTGGCTCTGATAGTTTTTATTTGATGATTTATCGATTAAACTATTAGTCGATTTTTCATCAAACAGAAAAAATCATTTCTAATAATTATTTAAATTTCCGATTGTATTGTGTGATATTTGTCTATTTATTTACTCATTCAGTATTTATTCACCATTGTACACTTTACACACAATAAAAATTAAAATTAATCTGGTTCCGCTTTGATTGGCTCATATGCCAATTTCTTAAAGGGTCTCATAGTTAGGGATGGGCATGGCCATCCTCACGAGGTTAGTTAAAGTCCTTGTTGCTTTAATCAATCATAACCCTAAAATAACATTGGTCTATATACCGATTTTCCATGCACCAGGGTCTCATGGTTGGGGATAGGAGCACCTATCCTCACGAGGTTAATTAAGTCCATATACTTGATTAATCATAACCCGCTTCTATTTCATCTCAGCACGTATCTCAGAATGCTTTCGTAATTAAAAGTTCCAAATCTCGATCCAACGTCGATTTTCTTTTCAAAACATTTTCACAAATAAGTATTCTATTTCTCCCTCCTCCCAAACATATGGTAGTCAGTCCAGTATCGACCCTCGACCGTATGTTTGGTGTCTTAATCAAATTTAATTAACGTGAACCTTGTTTCACCTCACTTTTTCTTAACAAACTTTTTGGGTAGAAAAATATGATTAGGATGTTTCTGTCCACTCATCCGAGTAATTGGGGCATTAGCCGTTGAATGCTTATGGTCCAATACTTGTCTCCCACATAAAAATAAATCAACTCACTCAAACTCTTTATCGCTCATATGCGATCATCAAACTCTTTTCTTATAAAGAGTGTGCAATAGTCGTTTCAAACACGAACGAGGACTTAAGCTTTTCAAACAAACTAAACAAGTCCTATTTCAAAGCATTTGAAATGTCTAAATGCACGATTTTTCTTATAAAATCAATACAACCAATTAAAACCTTTTTTTGAGAGGAACTACGGAGTTTTGACTTTCCCATTGCATAAGGGAATACGTAGGCACACGGTTTTAAACCGTGCCAAACTCAAAATAATAATAAAAAAATTCTTTTCTCTTTTAGTATTCATAACTTAGTAATAAACACACAAACACTTAGAACTAAATGGATCCCATCGAGTACGATGGATGTAAGAGGTGCTAACACCTTCCTCTTACATAACCGACTCTCGATTCCATATTTTTGGTCGTAGACCACATTATCCGTATCTATGGGGTTTTATCTATATTTTCCCGTTCCTTTTGGAACAAATAAAATTAGGTGGCGATTTCACTAGTTTTCGAAATTTAAATGTTTTTTGAAAATCGAGTTGCTTCAGTTGACGACTTCACTGGGGAGTAAATTACTAAGCGTGTCAACCCTAGTTTAGCTCTTCGTATGTGTGTTTATTTTCGCTTTCTTTTTATCACTTTAGTTTATGTTTATAATTTAGTCATTTATTTCCTATCGCTTTAATTATTACCTTGTAATATATTATTTTGTATGGGAATGATGGATGGGATTATAGGAAAATCCCACTACCAAGGCTATATAGAACATATAAATTAGAGTGGTTGCGTAGTATTGATTTGCTAGACGGAAATGTCTCTTAAGTTGGTGCGAAGACCACACCTAGGGGAGGTTCTTTCGAAGACATTATCGTCGATTGCAAGTTACTTTGGCGTTGACGATAGTGTTGTTAGAAGGGATTTTTCCCCTAGTTTTGACCTTTAAGGAAACCTAACCTTTAGGCTTTAGGAATGCTCAAATGAGACGTTCTTGGATATATCATCTAATCACAAATTTATTTGCGGTGAAAATGGTACACTCAAGTTGGGATCAATGATTTTGAGTACCCCGTTCAGATCCTGGTATTGAGGGTTACGTTTGTTAGATCATTAGACCTGCTTTGTCTATTCGGATAATGCGTAACTCTCCCTCAAACCAAATTCTCTTGGAAAAAAAATATTGTAGCGTTGCAAGTATCATTTGCGATGCATTTCAATATTAGAGTTTGTGTTTGTTGTATCAAAAAACCTAAGAGCCATCCAAGGGAAATTGTTGGGTAGACGTCAAAATATACCCGGCCGTTCTAAAAAACTTTAACATGCTAATTCTGTATCACATTACATCACATCCAGCATGCATGAATTAATCATCAACATTTATTTGTTCCAGTTTTGTAGGAATCCTAAGGACTTGGTTCGCATAAGCAAACAGTTAACAAATGGATGACAAAAGGCATACCAATCCGATCAAGGTCAAGATGCCGAAGTTGGAGGTTCTGTTACGTTTGAAGGAAAAGACCAAGAAGGCTGATATGACCACCTTCACCAGAAGATATGGTCACATTCTGAAGCTCTTGGATACAAATGTTGATGTACGTGTTATGGTTGCTTTGTACCAGTACTATGACTCTCCGCTCCGATGTTTCACTTTTCAAGACTTTCAACTGACTCCAACCATTGAAGAATTTGAGATTTTGCTAGGATGGCCTTTGAAAGGCGGCATCCCCTTCACCAGCTTGGGAGAAAGAGTGACATATGACAGGTTAGCTGAAGTGTTGTATCTTTCGGTCAGAGAGGTTGCGCCTTTGTGCAAGGCTAAAGGGATTCCCCGAAAGGCATTAGAGAGCAAGGCGAAGGAATTGGCAGAATCAGGCAATACAAATGCTTTTTATGCTGTTCTCGCTCTGCTCATCTTTGGGATCGTCATGTTTCCAAGTGGGGAAGAAGAGTTCTTGGAAGAGTATGTTGTTAATGTGTTTGTTTCCAGAAAGAATCCTGTTCCAGCTCTTGTGGCAGATGTGCTTTATCACCTTCATATAAGGAATGAGAAGAAGAGAGGTGTGGTTCTATGTTGTACTCCTCTGTTGTACTCTTGGTTTTTGTCTCACTTACTGACTAGAGGCCCATGGTACGATGTTTTGAAAGATTTTTCATGGGCTCAGACATTGGCTTGCCTCACTTCAGATGTTGTGGTTTGGTACTTACCAAATTGGAATGTGGGAGAAGTTATTACTAACTATGGAGATTTTCCTAATGTCCTGTTGATGGGATCTCAAGGATGTATTAATTACAACCCTAGGTTGGCGTTAAGACAGTTGGGTTATCCTTTGGAAACTGAGCCCAATGATGCAGTATTAGAGGAGCTCCTCTTGGAAGACTTTGGGAAAGAAAATCCTCAATTGTTAAGACAGATCAGAAGTGCTTGGACTCGAATCCATAGGAAAGGAAGAGAGTTGGGAAAAAGAGATTGTGTAGCCAAAGAACCCTATAAGCAGTGGGTGATGGGTAGAGTCAAAGAAGTCAAACTTCCATATGCTCCGGCGGTTCCCATCAAGGTTCCATAACTTGAAGTCACTCATGTCCCTATTGAGGAGTTCAACAAGCTTAAGCTCACCATTACAGAGATGAGAGCTGAAGAGGGGCGACAACAAGCAACCCTTACTCGTGTTGCTCGAGAAAGGGATGATTTGATGCAAAGTCTCAAGGAAAGAGATGATGAGCTTCTGAAGAGCCAAGAGCAAGTAGAGAAGGAAAGAAAAGCAAAGTTCCGTGTGAAAGATAATCTAGATGCAGCGAATTTTGAGCTAAGCGAATTCAACCGTAAGCTAGCCAAGGCTGAACAACAAAGAGGGCAAGCTTACGCAGATGAAGAACGAGCTATCAAAGCAAAGTTAGATTTGAAAACAACTCTTACCACTCAGATCCAAGAGTTGAAAGTTGCACTAAGAAACATTGAATCCCAGTTTGGCACGCGAAACTCGCCTCAAAGAAGAAGCTCGTTTGGCACGTAACTTAGACTCTGAAGAGCTAGCTCAGAAGATTCAAGAGTTGGACACTGCGAGAGACCTTGTGGCCCGATGGAAAGCGTCATATGGGGAATTGGAAGTCCAATGCGAAGGATGGCAGGAAGAAGCCCGACGTTAGAATGAGCTTTGGGTGAATAGGGGAGAGACCATTTTCACTTTGGAAGAGCAAAACAAGAGTTTGTATGACAATTACCCAGGCTTGGTAGAATTTTGCAGACAACTAATGGTGGTGGTCCCATGGAGACTTCAATCAGCCGTTGAGGACTTAGAGGAAGATCAGGTGCCCCCGGCAGTGGAGTATTTCATCTACCTTTGCAGAGGCATGGTGGAGCGTTTCCAAAAGGAGATAAGGGAGTTCAAGCCTCGAAGAGGACATCAATTATAATCTTTTGTAACCTCTATGTATTTTCCAGCTTCTTTGTATCTGTTAAAAACTAAAAGTAGGCCTGCGAGTCTCGCTCTTTATTTTCTTTGCAAAAAAACTGATGTTTGTACTTGACTTTTATGATTAGAATGAAGAAGCTGGTTATCCATTTGTTGTGCGGTTTGCTTATAAGTGAATGGGTCCGATAAAGATTCTTAAGAATGGGAACACAATCATAATCATTTTGCATTAATCATACATAATCATGCATGTTATTAGAAAGAGAACGCCAAGCTCATTACGTTTCCTCTCGATTCAAGTGACTACCGGCGCCCTTACGGAACGAGGCAGCAAGAAGAGCAATGGATCAGTACGAGACAAGAGAGACAGCCATGCAAGACGACATCGACACTCTGAAGACCAAGATGGATCAACTAATGGAGATGCTCACGGACCAACACGCAAGAGAGGAAGAGCGAGCATTGCCGCCATCTACTGCTGCTGCCGCGCCCTTCTGACTAACAACATAGCTGCTACCGTTCCTCCAATCGTTACCGAAAACGTGAGGACCCTTCGAGGTGTTGGCAATGCTCCATTTTCAGGGGTACAAGAACCTAATCCTCCGTTTTATGGGATGCCGGCTGACTTCTTCAACGGAGCGAATAACCAAGGGAATATTGTTGCCGCCCATGCCGCTACCCAAACTATGGGAAATGAGGAGCAAGAGCAAGAGGAGGATGAGCAAGAGAATCTTTGGTCCACAACTCCTCAAGGTGAGGAAGATCAACAAGACGATTACATGAGACAATTCTATCAGAATGTGGCGCCTGTGGGAAATCCAACTCCTTTCCAAGATATGGCTGCACAGAAGATGTGCAAAGAGCTAGCTGAACAAGTAAAGGAGCTGAGAGGGAAGAATGTTGTTGGCATGAGTGTTGTGGACATGTGTCTTGTCCCCGATGTTGTCATTCTGCCGAAGTTCAAAGTGCCTGACTTTGAAAAGTACAAGGAAGTTAGTTGTCCCGACACTCACTTAAGGATGTATTGCCGCAAGATGGCGACGCATGTTAAGAACAACAAGTTAATGATTCATTGTTTTCAAGATAGTCTCTCAGGGGCATCTTTGGATTGGTACATGCAACTTGAGAAGTCGAACATCCGCTCTTGGGTTGACTTGTCTAATGCTTTCTTCAAGCAGTACCACTTCAACACCACTATGGCCCCCAATCGTGTACAACTTCAGAACATGTCTCAAAAGGAAAGAGAATCGTTTAAAGAGTATGCTAAGAGGTGGAGGGAAGTGGCCTCGAGGGTTCAACCAGCTTTAGCAGAAAGGGAGTTAAATGATCTGTTCATGGGAACATTGCCTGTGCAATATTATGAAAGACTGATTGGAAGCACTTTCTCTGATTTCTCCAATCTGGTAATGGTAGGCGAGAAGATCGAGGAAGGTTTGAAGACCGGTAAGATTTCCGGAGGGAATGTAGAACCGTCTGCAGTAAAAAAGTCGTTCAATGGCTTTAAGAGGAAGGAAGCCGAAGCCAATGCGGTGTATGAAGCAAGGGGCAGAGGAAGGGGAAGACAACCAGCTAGACCTGCTCCGGTTCAGGTCCCGTATATGTCATATCCCTATGTGGCTGCCATGCAATTTCCCTGTATGTCGTATCAGTAACCCATGCAGATGCAGATGCCTTATGCAACTCAGGTTCCTTAGAATCAAGTTTCACCACAACAACAACAAGCCAAGGGTCCGAACAAGGGTTTGGTTCAATAGAAGAGCCCACAGTATCACAAGTACACCAAGGAAGAGATTCAACCTATTCCAATGACCTACACTAGTCTGTTACCGTATTTGATTCAAGATGGAAGGGTGGTGCCAAGGGAATTAAAGCCTATTTCGGGGCCTCCCAAACCATGGTTTAATGAGAATGCTAGATGCGCTTTTCACGCTAATTCTCCCGGGCATACCACAGAAGACAATTTCGCTTTTAAGTGCAAGGTCCAGGAACTCGTTGACCAAAAGCTGTTAACTTTCGCCGACGTCCCCAACATTGCTAATAATCCATTGCCGAGGCATGGGTCGTCGTCAGTGAATGCATTGGCTGAAGAAGGAGGAAGTTTGGTTATGGAGGTGGATCAATTGAAGATGTCTTTGAAGAAGGTGTTGGAGGAGTTGAAGAATGTCGGTTTACTGAAAGGAGGTCATGATAGCTGTTTGATTTGCCAAGACAATCCAGAACACTATGCAAAGTTCAAGAAGTACCTACAAGGATTAATGTGTCAACACTTGATTCAGTTTAGTCGAGTTCATGCTGAAGTTGAAGTAGATGTGGTGGTCCCTCTCATCAACAATAGGAGACTCCATGTATCTTCGACCATCCCTATCCGAGAAGAAGAACCTGTTACGGAGGTAGAACCAATGATGGTTTACCCGCCCATCTGAATTCCTTATGAAGATACAAAAGTTGTACCTTGGAACTACGAACCTGAAGTCATTGTGGGTGGTAAGCCAATGGTTTTGGGAGATTCTACTGTTGAGAACATCACTGGTATGAGTGGTATGACCCGTAGTGGTCATATTTTCCACCAGGATCCGACAATGAACCGAGCTGCATAGAAGGTGTCAGATGTTCCTCCGAAGAAAGATGGAGTTGTTGATTTAAGTGCGGAAGAATTAAGGGATATCTTTAAGCCAAGTGATGAGACTTTGAAAATCATCAAAAGGAGTGACTATAAAGTAGTTGATCAACTTAGTCAGACTCCCGCAAAAATTTCAATCTTGTCCTTGTTGAAAAGTTCTGAAGCCCACAAGATGGCCTTATTGAAGTTTCTTGACAACTCATACGTGGCTGAAGATATCACAATTAATCAATTGGATGTTGCAATTTCGAGTTTAAATGATGGCAGATGTTTATCGTTCACCAATGCTGATCTCCCTCAGAACGGAGGTAATCATAATATGGCTCTTCACATTTCTGTTACCTGTGGTGGAACGACTTTTGCTAGAGTTTTGGTTGATACAGGTCCAGCTCTGAATGTGATCCCGAAGACAACATTGGCCCAACTGCAGGTGGAAGGGGCAACTATGAAACCTGGTTCTCTGATTGTAAAGGCTTTCGATGGATCCCGAAGGATGGCGGTGGGAGAGATTGATCTCCCGGTACTTATTGGACCCCAACTATTCAACATTACTTTTCAAGTGATGGATATTTTTCAGACTTATAGCTGCTTATTGGGAAGGCCCTGGATACACGGTGCTAAGGCTGTCACCTCAACTCTCCATCAAAAATTGAAGTTTTTGCTGAATAACCAGGTAGTGGAGGTTAGTGGTGAAGAAGACTACCTGGTTAGTCATTTGTCTGAGTTCAAGTATGTGGACGTTGGAGACGAGGTGCATGAGACCCTCTTTCAAGCTTTAGAGATTGTTGGTAATATGCAAAAAAAAGTTAAGTCTGTTGAAAAGCCTAGAGGTAGCATGACCCGTTGGCGGGATGTCAAGGCCCTTATCGATACCGGGAATCCTGAAGGTTGGGGAACGGTGATAAATGTGGCAGAGAAGAAGGACAAGAGCGGACTCGGCTATCAACCATCCTCCAGGATCAGTGAAGGCTCGAGAATAGGAAAAGGAAAGATCCCTCGTCTAGAGGATACTTTTATTGTGAAGGGCTTCCGCTCCGAAAAGGCTATCAATGCCATTGAAGACGATGACCGTGCAGTGGAGCTTTCTCAGATGGTGTTCCGTACTCCTCCCGGTGTGGCACTCAAGAATTGGATCGTCAAGGAAGTTACCCCTCTCATTTCATTGTCAAAGTAATTTCTTGTTTTAAAACAAAAATCTTGTGCTCTGCCCAAGGCACAAAGGATTGCTTTGTAGGGCTTGTTCCGTTTAATGAATGAATTTTTATCTTCAATGAAAAGCGCATTTTGTTATTCAGTTTAAGATCCTTTTTATTGTTTGATTTTATTTTTGCTTTCCAGTGCATCTTAATAAAAAAAAACAACAACATTTTCACTATTTTTTTCCTGCTAAAATAAACATACATATCTAAAAGATAAAATCAATCATTTATGCAGATCACCTAAAATTGAGCTTATTGAACATAGCCATGCTATAACTCCTTTTGACTTCGATTTCTCGATCAACCAAGCCGAAGACAATGGTAAGGAAGACTATGAACTCCCTGAAGAGTTAGCGCGTCTGGTTGAGCACGAGGAGAAGACGATCCAACCTCATCAGGAACCAGTGGATGTGATCAATCTGGGTACTGAAGAGGATCAAAAAGAAGTCAAAGTTCGAACCGCCTTGGGGCAAGAGATAAAAGATGAGTTGGTCCGTTTATTGCAAGAGTTTGTAGATGTGTTCGCCTGGTCATATCAGGACATGCTTGGACTTGATACAAATATTGTTGTGCACAGGCTGCCGTTAAAGCTCGAATGCTCGCCCGTAAAGCAAAGACCGAGGAGGACGCATCCCGAGATGGCTAAGAAGATCAGAGACGAAGTCAAAAAACAGTTCGACACCGGTTTCCTTGTTGTGTCGGTATATCCAGATTGGATTGCCAACATTGTGCCCATCCCCAAGAAGGATGGAAAGGTTTGGATGTGTGTAGACTACATAGACTTGAATCGCGCCAGCCCGAAGGACGACTTTCCTTTACCTCACATTGATGTCTTAGTCGACAACACCGCTCAGTCTTCAGTTTTATCTTTCATGGATGGTTTCTCTGGATATAATCAGATCAAGATGGATCCTGCAGACATGATGAAGACGACGTTCACGACCCCGTGGGGCACCTTCTGTTATAAGGTCATGCCTTTTGGATTGAAGAATGTCGGGGCAACTTATCAAAGAGCCATGGTAGCCCTTTTTCATGATATGATGCATAAATAAATTGAGGTCTATGTGGATGATATGATTGCCAAGTCTCAGACTGAAGAGGAGCATATTGTTCATCTCAGAAAGTTGTTTGAAAGGTTGAGGAAGTACAAACTTCGATTGAATCCTAACAATTGCACTTTCGGAGTCCGGTCTGGGAAACTACTCGGATTCATAGTGAGCCAACGAGGTATCGAGGTGGACCCTGACAAAGTAAAAGCTATTCAAGAAATGCCAGCACCAAGAACGGAGAAGGAAATTTGTGGTTTCTTGGGACGCTTAAATTACATTTCCCGGTTCATATCACATTTGACAGCTACTTGTGAACCCTTGTTCAAGTTGTTGAACAAAGATCAAGCCATTATATGGAATGATGATTGTCAGCGAGCATTCGATAAGATCAAGGAGTACTTGCAAGAGCCACCCATCTTGATACCTCCTGTGCCCGAAAGGCCTCTCATAATGTACCTCACCGTACTCGAAGGATCTATGGGTTGTGTTCTGGGGCAACATGATGAAACGGGAAGAAAAGAGCATGCAATCTGTTATCTGAGTAAGAAGTTCACGGAATGTGAAAGTCGGTACTCTCTGTTAGAGAAAACTTGTTGTGTTGTAGCATGGGCCGCCCGTCGTTTGAGACAATATATGGTGTGTCACACTACAATGCTGATATCCAAGATGGACCCTATCAAATATATCTTCGAAAAGCCAGCTTTGGTTGGAAGGATTGCACGTTGGCAGATGTTACTATCTGAATACGATATTCAGTATGTAACCCAGAAAGCTATCAAGGGAAGTGTGGTATCGGAATATCTCGCCCACCAGCCTATGGAGGACTATCAACCTATGAGATTTGACTTCCCATACGAAGATGTCATGTTTATCAGAGATTGCAACATACCTGGACCAAAAGAAGGACCCGAGCCAGGATCCCAATGGACACTCATGTTTGATGGAGCATCCAATGCAGTAGGAAATGGGATAGGGGCAATTATAACTTCTCCAACAGGTTTTCATATTCCATTCACCGCCAGAATCTATTTCGATTGTACCAACAATATGGCGGAATATGAAGCTTGCATCTTCGGGATTGAAGTAGCCATCGATCTAAGGATCAAAATCCTTGAAGTTTTTGGAGATTCAGCACTCGTCATTTGCCAAGTCAAACGAGAGAGGGAAACTCGTAATGAAAAGTTAATTCCATACAGAGATCATGTCTTGAAGCTGATACCGTATTTTGAGGAAATCACTTTCCATCACATTCCTAGAGAGGAAAATCAGTTGGCTGACGCCTTAGCCACATTGTCTTCAATGTTCAAAGTCAAGTGGGCTAATGAAGCACCCTCTATCACTATCGAGCGTCTAGACGAACCAGGTTAATGTATGATGGTTGATGAAGAAATCGATGGTAAACCTTGGTTCTACGATATCAAGCAATACATAGAGAAGGGTGAGTACCCAGAAGGGGCATCTATCACTGATAAGAAGACTTTGAGGAAGTTGTCTGCCAACTTTTTCTTGAGTAGTGGGGTGTTGTACAAGCGAAATTTTGATTTGGTCTTGCTCAGATGCGTGGATAGACACGAAGCAGATCAACTCATCAAAGAAATTCATGAAGGTTCTTTTGGTGTTCACGCAAACGGGCATGCAATGGCGAAGAGGATTCTCAGGGCTGGTTATAACTGGATGACTATGGAAACAGACTGTGTTTTTTATGCAATGAGATGCCACAAGTGTCAGATTCATGCTGATAAAATGCATGTGCCACCCTCACCCCTGAATATCTTGACCTCTCCATGGCCATTCTCTATGTGGGGAATTGATATGATCGGAATGATTGAACCGAAAGCTTCTAATGGACATCGCTTCATACTAGTCGCCATAGACTATTTCACCAAGTGGGTTGAGGCTGCTTCATATGCAAATGTGACACGACAAGTGGTTACCCGGTTTATCAAGAATAATATAATTTGTCGCTACGGTACTCCTAGCAACATTATCACCTACAATGGGACAAATCTGAACAATAAGATGATGAAGGAGTTGTGTGACACATTCAAGATCGAGCATCACAACTCGTCTCCCTACAGACCAAAGATGAATGGTGCTGTTGAGGCAGCTAACAAGAATATCAAGAAAATCCTGTAGAAAATGGTGAAGACGTATAAGGATTGGCATGAGATGTTGCCTTTCGCTTTGCACGGGTACAAAACGTCTATTCGCACTTCGATAGGAGCGACACCTTACTCTCTTGTTTATGGCATGGAGGCAGTACTTCCTATAGAAGTTGACATTCCTTCTCTCAGAGTTCTGATGCAAACAGAGTTGGAAGATGCGGAATGGGTCCAGAATAGATATGACCAACTCAATTTGATCGAAGAAAAGAGGTTGACAGCCATTTGTCATGGTCAACTCTACCAGAAAAGAATCAAAAGGGCTTTCGACAAGAAGGTACATCCCTGCGAGTTCAAGGTGGGCGAATTGGTGCTAAAGAGGAAAATCTCTCCACACAGAGACCCTCGTGGAAAGTGGGTGCCAAACTATGAAGGGCCATACGTGGTAAAGAAAGTTTTCTCCGGAGGAGCTCTTGTTCTCACCAACATGGATGGAGAAGACTTGGCACATGCCATCAACTCAGACGCGGTCAAGAAGTATTATGTCTAAAAAAAGAGAGAAAAAATTAAGCCCGGTAAGCTGAAAACCCGAAAGGGCGGCTTAAGCAAAAAAGGGTAAATATCCCGGTGAACCAAGATCTTCTGAAGATGGTTTACGCAAAAGTTAGGGAATGTATAAAGACATAATGATGCAGTGTGCGTCTCCGTGCCACAACATAAGCTCAGATGGAAGGGATTAGTTCAATCACCATCTTTAGAAGTGAAGTGATGAAGAATAGCAGTCAGAAGGGGGAATAGCATGTTTTGGTTCAATGAAGTTCAGTTTCAATTTCGTTGTTGTTTTAAGAAATATGTATAGATTCACTCTTTCCTGTATGTTCCTCCTAATGGAATGTGCATCTTTATGTACAAAATCCCTACTTATGATTTATTTCTCTCATATTTTAAATAAATAATTGTTCAGTTGAACTTTGTTCCTTGTCCTACTTTTTTATCGTTTCTGCATGTTTAACTTAATGTCGCTGTCGTTTTAGATAAAATTAAAATCATTCAAAATGGTGAAACAATGAAGTTTTTTTGAAACTTAAAATCGCTTTGACTGATGGAATGTTGGGGGGTGATGGACTCTTTAAGTATTGCGCCTTTTCCTTTGAATTGGAAGTATCTCCGTACTCATCATGGTGTTTATGAGGAATCAGATGTTGTCTCCCCTGTGAGAAACTCATTGCAATAGCATTCGTGGCTTGGATTATGGCCATTGCCATTCATTTGACTTTCAGCGGTGTCGGGAGTTCAGTTGATAAACAAATACATCAACCAGTATATTCACGCATCCATTCATTCATTCATTCGTCCATTCATGTCATATCACGGTACATTCATGCATGAACCTTTGCCAGAATCTGGAAGCTGTTCAGAATAAGTTGAACGCGGGCGCCAAAGACTTTTTCTTAGATGACAATCTAGCTTTTCTCCCCAGTGCAAGCTGAATGCTTGGCTGAAAGACAATTGGCAGTAATGTCAATTCTCAAGTGAAGTCTTTTCCTCCAGAGAAGCGATTGATCATCCCCAGTGAACTCTTATGACTACAAAATGGTTCAATTGGATTCCCCAGTGATGTCTTTCTTTTCTAAAATGTATCAGGAAACCACATTACTCTTTGGATTACACAAAAAAAATATCTCCATGCATATCAAAAATCATCATGCATATCATATCATTCATATCATACTCATACATTGGCTCCGGCTAATTCTTTTGCAGGTTTTTCAGCTGAAATTGTAAATATCCTCGTGAGGATCAAAATTGAAGGATTAGTTCTCAAATGACATAATTATCCTCTCTTCTCCAGGACAAGTTGTACACTTGTCTGGATCTTAACAACTGATGGTTTCTCCGATCGAGACTTCTTCCCCAACAAAACAGTCGTTCAATGGACTCTAATATCGGCAAAATTATCAACCGGGAATCCCCAGTGAATTTTCCACACGGTTTTCTTACAAAGCTCCCCCAGCGAAGCTTAATTTACTCCCAAGTGAGTCTCCTTCAGAAAGGATTACTACAACATTATTCTCGGTATTTTCAAGATTTCTTTCAGACAAGAATCTTTCCAGGAAATTCTATTGGCGGTGAATTCTGCGTTTTTTTACTCCTCTAAGATGTTCTCAGAAAACTATAGTGAATTTCTGGTGTGTTTATTTCCCCAGTAAGTCATCAACTACTCAACAAATAAATGTCCACCAGGTGGGATGTTTGTTCAATCTCAGGATATTTCTCCAACTCAGAAGTTAATTCACATACCCACTTGCTACAACGCATTGTCTGTACAATGCCAGCAAATTGAAGCTCATTACCATAAAAGTTATTCAGTCACAGGTGTTGAACTTAATTCTTCTATCTTCGGTAAAGCTATTTGCATACGAATTGAAGGTTTTGTCAACTCAATAGTTGTTCAACATGTCTGTACATGTTCAATAAGATCTCTCATCAACAGAAACGTCGGAAACAAGATTTACCGACTTTATAAACATTTATATCACACCAGTGTGCTAGATATTGATTTGTTTATCCCCAGAGAAGTGTATTCTCGGGCGTGCTACTAAATTTGTTCTGCTGGTAACTCAGAAGTTACATGGTCAAAACGTTCAGCATGCCATGGCTCCTCGCACTTTCGTGCACCAACAATTCTGATATTGTTCTAGCCATATATCTTCGTTAAGGTCTGCAGGTATTCCTTAACTTTTCGGGATTTTCTGACAAATTCTCGATCATATCTTCGTTAAAGTTTGCGGGTATTCTTTAACTCTTTGAGATCTTCAGACAGTTTCTCAATTTCATTTTCGTTAAGGTCTGCAGGTATTCCTTAACTTTTTGGGATTTTCTGACAAATTCTCGATCATATCTTCGTTAAAGTTTGCAGGTATTCTTTAACTCTTTGAGATCTTCAGACAGTTTCTCAATTTCATTTTCGTTAAGGTCTGCAGGTATTCCTTAACTTTTCGGGATTTTCTGACAAATTCTCGATCATATCTTCGTTAAAGTTTGCGGGTATTCTTTAACTGTTTGAGATCTTCAGACAGTTTCTCAATTTCATTTTCGTTAAGGTTTGCAGGTATTCCTTAGCTTTTCGGGATTTTCTGACAAATTCTCGATCATATCTTCGTTAAAGTTTGTGGGTATTCTTTAACTCTTTGGGATCTTCAGACAGTTTCTCAACTTTATCTTCGTTAAAGTTTGCGGGTATTCTTTAACTCTTTGAGATCTTCAGATAGTTTCTCAATTTCATTTTCGTTAAGGTCTGCAGATATTCCTTAACTTTTCGGGATTTTCTGACAAATTCTCGATTTCATCAAATCTTTAATTTATCTTTATTTCTTTTCGCTTGAAAAGTTCGGTTTTCTTCGCATAGCATTTTCGTTAAGACATCCTGTGATGGCTCAATTTATTATTTTTCTTGTTGCTTGAGGAGTTCGGTTTTTTTCTCATAACATTTTCGTTAAAACTTACTGTTAAACTCACTTCGGTTACTCGGTTATCCCCAGTGTTGTTGAGGTCTTCTGATATTTCTCATTTGGTACTGTTGTTCTGATGCTACTTAAAAAGTTTTTCTCATCAGGCGTCCTTCCTTTAGCTCTAAAGTCGAGAGATCTTATCCGCTTTTGTGACATTGGTTTCCCGCGTAGGTCAAATTTTTGGGGTTCTCTGGTATTCAATCCTCTTCCACCTTGAATGTTCGAAAGCTGTCAGTCTTTCTCACTTACCAGGTTTAAGATGATTGAATAGGGGCAACTGTCGCACCCCAAAATTTCCCCTTCGTTTTACCTCATCGTTTCAAGCATATACGTTCATTTATTGTGGCTTCAGAGGAGTTCCTACTGGGAAATTTTCGGAAAAAACTGTGCTGGGTTTCGAAGGAAGGTTTTATTTTGTTACCGATTCAATTTGAGAATAATTCAAAATTCAAGATATTTTGAACGGTTTCGAATTATTGGTTCAAAAGGAACTGTTTGTAATTATTTGTCCGAAAAGGAGTTATTTTCTTTTTTGGAATTTGAATTCAAAAATAGTTATTTATTTTTAGAATTTAAATTTAAAATAAAAAAGAATTTCTTTGTTGCTTGGTGAATTTAAATTCGATGGAGGGAAAGATGTCGTTCTTGGTGTTTAAATTCGCTAGCAAAAATATAATTACAAGAAATTATTCAATTCATATTGGATGTTACTCATTTCAAGCAAAGGTACTCGAGCCAGGATTAATTCTGTTCTTTTTGTATGAACTTTCATTCGATCGAAATGCTATGCGAATAGTTTGTATTCATTCATCTCAAGATACTCAAAGTTGGAATTACAAGTTCAATGTTGGAAAAGGAATTATCATTATTATTTCATTGGAATTCAATTACAATTTCAAGTTACAAAGCTACAAAAAAATACGAAAATATCCTAATTCTGCTCTAATGCCACAAGTTTCTAAGGTTTGTTCGAGCAAATTATTGTTTCCTCCAAGCCTTTCTTCACATCCGGGCTGCCCCTTTACCGTTTCCGTCTTCATCGCATCGTTACATGAAAACACAAAAGAAACAGGATTAGTAACTATAATTAAGCATCAACATAAATCAAGAAAATCATTTCGTTTTCGAACTCATCATTAGGAGTTTCTGGCGGGGATCAGGTTTTTAGAATGTTAACCCTCATAATCTTGTTCAAGATTAATCATCGGTAAAAAGAGCTTGTTTGCAAATCACGAATTAATTCGGTTCACAAACAAAGCCAAACTCAGTTATTCATCACAGTTCATTCCTAATCCAACAGTTAATCCCTAATCCAACAGTTCAATAATCCCAACAAGTTAATCCAACAAGTTAATCCAACAAGTCAAAGGCAACAGGCAGCACTATAAACAAGGCAATAGGCAGCACTATAAACAAAGGCAACAGGCAACACTATAAACAAAGTTAACACAACAGCAGCAGGTAAAACAAGAGACAAAAGAGATCTTGGTTATCAGCAAAAGCAAGTAGTAGCAGGGTATAGTAGAGCCAAAAAGAGTAAGCCAAACAATGCAAGCAACATGTATAGCAGCAACAACATAAAAGAGGAAGGTGTTGGTTTCAAAGTTGGTTTTTCACCAACGGTGAAAAGGGGAAAAGCAAAAAAAAGCCAGCAATAATGATGAAAATCCCTGAGCAGAAGAGATGGTTGACCAAGACAAGCAAGAGATCTGTTCCAATATCAGAAAAAGGGAATAGAGTATCTGTTCTTAAGGGATATCAAGCAGAAGAAAAAAGATACAAGTGCAGCATCGGTAGAAACACCAAAAACCAGAGAAAAAACTTGGAAGTTCCTGAGCAACTATCAAAAACCACAGCCAGAAAATATACACCAACCAGAAAGCCAAAACCAAAAGATGGTATCTGTTCTAAAGATTAAAAAACTAGAAAATCAAAACCAAACAGGGCATCTGTTTTAAGCATTCAAAACCAGAGAAAACACAAGCGTATCATCTATTCTTAACAGTTTATAGTCCCAAACAGAGAAAATTCCCAAACCCAGCAGTTGTAAGCACGCAAAACCAGCCCTAAACAATCCTATCATCATTTCCCAACACCAGAAACCCTTCAGAATTAAAGTTTTTTTTCAGAAATATTGCTCTGAACAGAGAAAGAAGAAGAGAATTTCGAAACGGTCTCACCCGAAATACCATCGCAAAGGGGTAAGGTTTCTTCACGGTTGTCATTGGAGCTCTAGGGTTCCATAAATATGTTAAGCCATATATAAAAAACAATGATAACCAGGCATCAGTAAGTAAATATATATAACAAGCCGAAACCCTAAGGCCTCGTCGCCGCCGTCACCGCCGTGAGGCGATTTCCGGTGCGGCTGCCTTGTGTTCCCTGTTTGGGTTTCATCGGGAGAACGAGAGAGAAGGAGAGTTTCGTTTTTGGGGTAAGACAGTCGAGAGAGAGAGAGAGAGAGACGAGAATCCATGTGAGGGTGGGATTTCTGGGTTAACCGTAGGGTTCCATTTGGGAACGAGCGGAAGAAGATGAAACATGCGTGAAACAGAGAGAAGAGAGCGGATGAACACGAGCGAGAGAGAGAGAGAGAGAGAGAGTATATTTTTGCCCATTTGGGTAATATTTTCTGATTGTTATTTTAACTCTATTTTCTTTTTAAAAAAAATAGAAAAACAATTTTATTTTTATTTTTATTTTAGTGTTTTAGGTCTGGTGGTGACAAGTGTCACCACCTTGTTTTTTTTAATTCACTTTTTTTCCTTTTATTCATTTTCCTTTTTGGTTAATTTATTTATTAAAAAAATTATGATAAGTAAAAAATATTTGGTAAGCAATGTTACCATCTTGGCCATTGGGGTTTTTTTTGGAGAAGAGAGATCCGCGCGCAGTTGTCGACATATGGCAATTTTGTTTGCGGAATAATCAAGTTCAGATGGATTTCTTTTCGCACCGTCCAGGATCACTGCAATACAGGCTAACTCTAAACTTTATTTTTTTTCAATTAATTTATTTTTATGTGAATAATTTATTTTTTGCGTTGTACTAAATAGTAATTGGCTCTGATAGTTTTTATTTGATGATTTATCGATTAAACTATTAGTCGATTTTTCATCAAACAGAAAAAATCATTTCTAATAATTATTTAAATTTCCGATTGTGTTGTGTGATATTTGTCTGTTTATTTACTCATTCAGTATTTATTCACCATTGTACACTTTACACACAATAAAAATTAAAATTAATCTGATTCCGCTTTGATTGGCTCATATGCCAATTTCTTAAAGGGTCTCATAGGATAGGCATGGCCATCCTCACGAGGTTGGTTAAAGCCCTTATTGCTTTAATCAATCATAACCTGAAAATAACATTGGTCTATATACCAATTTTCCATGCACCAGGGTCTCATGGTTGGGGATAGGAGCACCTATCCTCACGAGGTTAATTAAGTCCATATACTTGATTAATCATAACCCGCTTCCATTTCATCTCAGCACGTATCTCATAATGCTTTCGTAATTAAAAGTTCCAAACCTCGATCCAACGTCGAGTTTCTTTTCAAAACATTTTCACAAATAAATATTCTATTTCTCCCTCCTCCCAAACATATGGTAGTCAGTCCAGTATCGACCCTCGACCGTATGTTTGGTGTCTTAATCAAATTTAATTAACGTGAACCTTGTTTCACCTCACTTTTTCTTAACAAACTTTTTGGGTAGAAAAAGATGATTAGGATGTTTCTATCCACTCATCCGAGTAATTGGGGCGTTAGCTGTTGAACGCTTATGGTCCAATACTTGTCTCCCACATAAAAATAAATCAACTCACTCAAACTCTTTATCGCTCATATGCGATCATCAAACTCTTTTCTTATAAAGAGTGTGCAATAGTCGTTTCAAACACGAACGAGGACTTAAGCTTTTCAAACAAACTAAACAAGTCCTAGTTCAAAGCATTTGAAATGTCTAAACGCACGATTTTTCCTATAAAATCAATACAACCAATTAAAACCTTTTTTTGAGAGGAACTACGGAGTTTTGACTTTCCCATTGCACAAGGGAATACGTAGGCACACGGTTTTAAACCGTGCCAAACTCAAAATAATAATAAAAAAATTCTTTTCTCTTTTAGTATTGATAACTTAGCAATAAACACACAAACACTTAGAACTAAATGGGTCCCATCGAGTACGATGGATGTAAGAGGTGCTAACACCTTCCTCTTACATAACCGACTCCCGATTCCATATTTTTGGTCGTAGACCGCATTACCCGTATCTATGGGGTTTTATCTATATTTTCCCGTTCCTTTTGGAACAAATAAAATTAGGTGGAGATTTCACTAGTTTTCGAAATTTAAATGTTTTTTGAAAATCGAGTTGCTTCAAAAGGCCATTCAATAGAGTCTCGGATAACCTGCCACTTGGGACAAACAAGGTGTTCACCCGATACTCATTATGCAAGCTTGTTCACAGTGATTTCTGGTGAAACAACCGCTAGTCTTCCAAACTATTGAATAAGCGTTATAACTGTTATGTTATTCAATCCCTCTAGTAACTTGCAGGATCGACTAGATTGATCCTATGGGGTATCGGCCGTTGGTATGAACTTAAGATAGAGATCCATATTTGAGATTTGTTTTTGGATGTTTTGTATAGGTTCAAGTACGTTTCGATTACTTAGTGATATGATCAAGTAAATAATGTATATTTGGTTCGAACAAACAAGAACATTCAAATTCGAAATGGCAAGAAAGTATATAAATGCAGCAATATTCAAATAAACTCTTAAAGTGTAAAAGATTTTCAAAGTAACTGCGCGAAACGTAAAAGACAGGAATGTAAACAAATGTATAAAAGCTTTACGGGAAATACGTTAATGTAAAAGTTTTTGGAAAAGTAAAGAACTTCAGCGATGGTAGAAAAAACATTTAAATGAAATGACTTTGAAAGTAAAGAAACTTAAAAGACATTGATGCAAGATAAAGTTAGACTGGAAGGATAAAGATACATTGTTGAATAATAAAGCTTTGGTGCAATCATACGTACATCATTCGTGCATTCGTTTCCCTAGCCATGTGGTATTTTGAATGTGACTGAATTTTAGTACAATAGATATGACACACGAAATCCTAACATTAAGACTCCTATTTATACTAATTCGACCATAACGGTCTGACCCATAAGATCTTGCCACGTTTAGAACATGCAGCACACCATGCTTCTTTGAACCGTTTCTTGGCGTTTCAACTCCCTTTTATCCCTCGCGTTTGAATTTCAAATGTATCACTCACTTCGATTTCGAACCCATTTCCTCTGATACAATTCTATTGCCCGATCGAAGCTTGTTTTACACATATCACCATTATTTCCGTTCGACACTCCAGAACTCAATACATCCATTCGAAGGGCTAATTCTTTTCTTTCTAAACTATGACATTCACTATGTTCCCCTGAATACTTTAACATCATCTCATCTCGAACTCCATGATCCTTCTTCGAATCACAAGATATCAAAATCTTCTGCTAACAAAATGCCCCTTTAAAATATGTATTTGAATCCCTTTTAAGAAATACTTATTTTAAATATATCCTGAATTTTGATGTGACCACGAGTAATTATGACCATACAAGATTTCCATTATGTCAATCACGATGACCCGGGTTTCGAACCGCTTTTACCACGGTAACCACGGTATGGTGCATTTATTAAAAGCAATGATCACCCTTAATCATGCTTATTACCAATACTAACTTCACGCCACCTCACGTGTATCAACCCACGTCTCCACGTAACTTGGCATTAGTTGATGAGTGTTTCCACTTCCTCACTATAAAACCAAACAAACTTTAGTCTTTTCACTTTTCCACACTCGAATCTTCTTTTCCTCTCTTTCTCGTAAAGAACCCTAATCTCTTTAATCAAAACCCCAACAATGTCTTCATCAACACCCGGTAAAAGATTTCTAAAAGAAGAATAAGAACACGGAACAATTTTGGAAAGCAAGGTTGGCACTCACCAAGGTCAATCTGTACTTATACCCGGGAATCTCAAAGAGCAAGAGCTCTATACTCCTCTCGGTATTAATCCCTACTAGCGCTTACGGAAGAGATTTGCCCTAATGGGTCCTCTTACGGTTTTGAGATTCTTAAGGATACACGAACCATATTTCTGTTTGTTCGATTTCAAACCTTTATTCAATACAATGAAACCCTAGGGTAGGAACGATAATGTCAATGATCTGTTGCTCCAAAGGCGTAGAAACTCCTATGACTACCCCAAAAGATCCTTTCATTACGGACTATGTTAAAAACAACTTTAAACCATTTCGATCTGTCAATGCGATGTAGCATATCGAGGCCGGTTCGCCAAAGTGGAAGTTAAGAAGTCACATCGATGGGAGGAATTAGGTATCTATAATTTCTGAAATTATCAAACCGGGCTTCACATATAGTCATCCTCATTATTCGCATCCATGTTTCTAGGATAGCACCTATAATATCTTCCACCTCCCGGAGAATGATCACACCACACTCTTGACATAAGCGCCATCCTTGGACTAACACGGTGGAAACATATGTTCACGATCTTGAGGAACATTCAAGTATTATTGATTTCGATATCAAACTAGCGACTTCTCCAAATTCATTAGTCATTACCATACGGAAGGTGATAGTGTCTCGATGTTGAACACATTGCCTTCCTTACTCTTTGGCTATCAAGATCGTTTTACTGCGGGTCACTTGGTAGCTAGTAGGTTCATTCCTCTAGCAAAGAGATTTGCATGAGCAGGAGGATTAACTTAAGTGAACTCCTGCTAGTTGACCTTTATGAGAGCACGAGATCAATTTGTTTCGAGCTTGAAATCTCATACCTCCAAGAACATCTTGTTAGCTGGTCCCTTACGGTTGCTCGATTATGGCTAAATGCTATGTTCGAGTCTTAGCTCTCCACTGAGATACTATTAATGAGCAAGATCGAGAGATAGTTGATCGAAACATTGAGGGCACGAGGTGAGGAGGCCGACTCCTAGTGATGACAAGGCCGATTTCAGGTTTCATTTTCAAAGTACATTATGCTTCTCTCAAACGGCATGAATTTAAAGAAACTATGGCGCCTTTGCTTGAGGACTCATGGACCATCATGGTTCACTATGTCTCTTTCGGATTGCTAAAAGCAAGGAAATCAAGATATCGGAAGGCCTTTTTATTACCAAGACTAATCTCCTCAAAATTACTCCGACCAAGAACCGGATCCTCTTATTTGCCTATCAACCTAACCCGTTTGAGACAATTTAGTCATGTCAATTAATACGAACCCTTGTTCCAAACTCAAAGCGCCATTACCTCGGTGAACTTTTAAAGCCCGAGATGCCAAGCTTCAACAAGAACAATATCAAGAGTTCGCCAATTCAACAATCCCTTTCAAACCGGCTCCCTTTTCTTCAAAGAGTTTTCTAGATTGGTGGATTAAATTCTATCAATCTTATATGTTTGACACTCTTACCATTCAAGCTAAAGCTGCTGCGTTCGATGTGCGGTACATAAAAGAAAGGTATGTTGACCACGCTCAAGAGATTAAAGCTTTTCGGACTTACTTGAAACTACTTATGATCCGCGCTGCGAACCCTTTGTATATCGGCAAACCTTGAGGAAAAATTTAAAGAAAAATTTCTAAGTTCAAACTTCCTTGAGTTGTCACACGAGGATAGGTATAGGTTGGCACTCGAAATGCATCCACTTAGATTTCCAAAACTACCTACTTCAGAATTTTCTCTGGCTTGGTTTCCTCCATATCCTTGGTGGTTAATTTGCAGCGAAATGCTCAAATATAAATCCCACAAGAAACCAAAGCCATCGAGGCTGTGACATGGGCTCGTCTTGGCTTCATAATTTCCGGGACATCTTCGCTATGACCTTTCCGCCATGTCGATTCTTTCGAATGAGGGCGCAGGTGTGAATGCTTGGGAAATCCCAAATATTTATTGCTTTCTTTGTTTTAACTTTTCGTTTTAATTGCTTCGATTTCCAGCCCTCAGGATCAAGACTACGCGCCGAAGACCAAGGAAGGAAGCAGTTCTCAACAATCCCACGAGACAAATGATGGTGTGCACAGTGACTCAACAATCAATCCTGCAACTACAACAACGAACACGCTGCACCCACTCAACAACTACTCAAATCACACCACCCACAACAAGCTTTCGATTAGAAGGTAAGCGACTTATCTGGTATTTGAAATAGGTCGATTTTTACGTAACTTAAGTCTAAATTGCGTTTTGTACCATTTCGGATGAGTAAACTTCCTCCAACCACTCCAAAAAGAAAAACTAGCACCATTGGAAGGACTCTCAAAGTGGAGAAAGTTCTCCAACGGCTTTGAAGAAGAAGCAGAAAAAAAGCGTACCAAAGGATACGGCGTCTGGACTTGATTCAAGAGATGTTGCTCCCTCACCAATCAAAATTCCACCTTGACCTCCAACGTAATGTTAGAACATATAAACGATAACATATCTACGGATAACCCACGGTGAGTTTACTTGAATTCTTAAAATGATTATTCGTACCTTAGTTATCGGTTTCTAATCTTTCTTTATCTATGTAGGATGATTAGACCGGATCCCAACCACTTGACTCCTCCTCCATGAGCATCCGCTCCGATTCACTCTTCTCCTCATGGGGATTCGAATAATCGATTACAAGCGAGGCTCTTCTAACATGGCACTCCCAGCTGGAGCTTCGATCGGTGATGATCGAGCACCGCCTCCTCTCAGGAGACCAATGAAATAATGCACGAAGGCCTGAAGTGCCTCCGGAGGCTCTTCACCCAAAATCCCTCAGGGAATCCCTCAAGGCGTGAACAAATACCTCAAACTGAAGAGGAAAGAACCCGCCTCTCGAGAGTGAAGATTCTAGCGAGGGAAGGTCGAGGATGAAGAAGGAGAAGCTCAAAGAAGGTTCGGCGAAAGGCAGGTCGATCTTGATGGTGATCGAATGATGACATCGAGGTGGTGGATTTGTTGATGATGAACAAGATGATGGAAGCGTCAATAATGGCGGTGATGGTCTTCGTACTAATGAGCAAATGGACTTGAAATGGATGTTACTCCATTACGTATGGAACTTCCTAGGTCTCATTGAAACGGTGAAGAAGAATTAGCCAATTTGAAAAGAAATGACCTATTGGGTACATGAAGGCTAAGTTGGCTCAAAGGATATTCCACTTTCTACGATTGGTCTTTGGTTAGACCTCTAATGCAATGCCCTCGATGATAGGGTGGTACTTCTTCATAGAATTAGAAAAACAATCCTTGATGTGGATCTATTGAAGTGCTTAAACAAGATAGTATCGCTGTTTCATCATGAAGGATTCTTGAACCAAGTTGACCTCACTACTGCTCTCTAGAAGTTAGTACCATCTGTTCGAACTTACATCTTTGTTGGATAATGTATTTGGATGCCTCCTCCGGGATGAATCTGCTGCAAATAAAATCCAAGAAAAAGAGCTTCAATGGATCTGCTTATGAACATGCTTGAAGCTTTGAAAGAAGTGAAGAGCAAACCACGCATATTAAGCAAGCTAGAGTGACTATGAGCTTGATCTCAATCCATCCTCCTCTGGAGAAAGCATTCAAGAACTTGGGGATCAAAGGGCCCAGCAGCAACAAATTGCCTACAGTCCAACACCTTTGGGAATCGATTCGAAGAACTTCTTAACAAGGGCCTTCTGAAGCGAAGCGGTGAGCAACTCAAAGGTGAAGTTGCCATCCTCGAAGGTGCCAAGCGCTTTACCCAACAAAGACTTGAGTCTTTCAAGAATATCTTCGACCGGTGAGGAACAATCCCATTTTGAATCTTGATTATTTTGTAACTCTTATATTTTGATTAAATGTTTATTAAATGGCTTGAACAATGCCATTTTGGCAATTATGTTACCATTTTGGCATTTCATTATAATATTGTGACTATGTCGTTAGTATTGAATCTCTGCAGGCATGGTTTATACTTCTTTAAATACTTCCCATTTACCTTTAGGATTCGTTTATCATCCATGAGTTCTTCTATTTCATACGCATTGTTCAAAAGCGTTTTGCTATTCGAAAAGGGCCTTCCAATGAGGTGACCATTTACCCAATGCTTTATTCTTTTTGTCCATGGGCAATATGACTTTCCATACTAAGTCATTAACGTTGAATGTCTTACCTTTTACTCTTTTGTTATATGCCACAGCCACTCTTTCCTTTTGCCTCATTAGGATTTCCAATGCATGTAGTCGACTTCGTCTAACTCAACAAACTCATTCACCATCATTTCCCAATATAATGACGAGGGAGTTCATGTTGTCTTTGGATTGAGCGGTTGTAGATGAATTTCTGAGCAAGGCGCATCATGGCCAAATGTTAGTTGGAAAGGTGTAGTATTGGTAGCTTCTTTAGGAGATGTTCGACGGGCCCATAGTACTTGGTCTAAAGTTTTATGCCAATTCTTTGGCTTTTTACCAATGTGTTTTTGATCAAACCAATTATTACTTTGTTGGTACCTTGACGACCATTTGCTTGAGCATAATATGGTGTTGATGTCAATAGTCTAAATCCATCTCTGACGAACTCTTGCATCTTTCTACCGATAAATCTGGACCCTTGGTGCGTAGTTATGCTACGGCAATCGAACCTATAGATTATTTGTTTACGTATGAATTCAATAATAGCTTCTTGATCTGACTACTAGTGGTATCGCTTGATCCACTTAGTAAAATAATCTATTCCTACCAAGATGTACTTGACCTTTAGGCGAGGCGGATTGATTTCTCCTATTAAATCTAACGCCCATCCTCTAAGGGCCATGGTTTAATGATCGAATGCGGCTCACTCGCGGGAGCATGTTGAATCCTGCATGTTTCGACATTCTTCACATCCTTTAGCGAAGTCTATGCAATCTTTGAGCATGCTAGGCGTACATACCATATCGAAATAGCAACCACTTCATCTTGTGGCACTGCTTGATGTGCCCCATGCCCATTATGAACTTACGATAATGCTAGATCGCCTCACTTTCTCCTAGGCATTTGAGCAATACACCTTCTTGGGTCTTTTTGAACAATTCATTTCCCATAAGGACATATGATAATGCTCTATATTTCGTTTTTCTATCTGCGTTTAAGGTTGGATCCTTTAGATAGCTTACAATTGGGCTTCGCAATCTGCATCGATCGGTGTTTATGGCTAACACTTTGAATCTATCTTTACCACTACAACCTAACTTAATATTTTCTAAATCGATGGTGTTAGTCGGTAGCCATAACCCTACCTCTTATTTGATCAACTCTTTAAAGTTTTTGTAGAGACTTTATAACATGCTAGGTCATTTGCTTCTTGATTCTCTATTCTTGGTATATGTTGGATATTCATGTATTGAATTTTTGATCAATCTGTTAGCTATGATGAGTATGTCATCAAATTTTCCTTTGCATTTATATTCCTTTGTTATTTGTTTGACCACTAACTCTGAGTCACCTTTAATTTCGACTTTAGTTGCCCCAATTCCAACAAAGCTTCAAGTCCAACAATAAAGCGTATTGACTTCATTGTTTGAGCAACGAGGCCATCAATTTATACTTGAATTTTGTTGGAATTCCTTCGGGAGAAATTATAAGAACTCCAACACCACTACCCTCTTTGTGAGTCGAACCATCAAGTATAATTTCCAAGGTTGCGTCTCAACATAACCCATAATGGTCTTTTCGACCGGTGGTGATTCTGAAATCGCAATTACTTGGCCTTTCACGACTCTCAAAGGCATGAAGGTTAAAGAATATTAGGGCTAAAGCCCATTTACCTCTACTATGCATAATTGGTTTTGACGACATGTGTTTGATAACATCGAAATGAGAGGAGACATAAACATCAGCAGGCTTTATATAATATTTAAGTTTCATACAAGAGAAGTATAAACATAGGCATAACTTTTCTATGTTACTATATCTAGTTTCGCATCATTTAGCACCCTACTTAAATAGTATATAGCTCTTTCGATGCCATTACTATCTTCTTGCTAACATACTACCTATAGTAAATTCGAAGCGAGATATATGCTCTCATGGGCTTTCCCCATGAAGGTGGAACAAGATAGGAGGTTGAGAGAGGTATCTTTTAATTTCGTCGAAGGCCTTGATGTACTTGACTCCACTCGAAGGCTTGGCCTTGTTTTAAGCAGTAGTGGAGAGAATGCTTGAGTCTTTCCACTTAGATTCGAGATGAATCTTCTAAGAAAATTTATCTTCCCAGTGACGCAACTCTCTTTTTGATGTGGGTGCTTTAGTCTCCATGATGGCTTTTGTCTTATTTTGGTTGATTTCGATTCCTTTTATGAACCACAAAGCCGGAAGTCTCACTTGCACAAAAATGCACATTTAAGGTTCATTTCAAGCCATGTTTTCTCATTCTTTCGAATGATTGGCTCGGATAGTGCGAGATGAGTTTACGAAGAGAGAGACTTGATGACTATGTCATCAATATACACACATAAAAGTCTCAATAAAATCGTGAAAAATGGAATCCATTGCTCGTTGGTAAGTGGCTGACATTTTTCAAGCCAAAGGCATCACTACCCACTCATAGGTGCCTAAGGCTCTGGACAACGAAATCTTGTCTTAACATCTACACTTATAACGAATATCCATCTAGCATGCTTAAGTATTGAACCTCTAGCGAGTTTTTTATGGGCCTATCTAACCATTGGTGGACGATTGCATTGCTGACTTCTCGTTTTTCGCGAACCTCCTAGGACTTGATGGGCTTCTTGCCATCCTTAATTGGAAGTCGGCTCTACTAACTTGAAGCAATCTTTATTTTGCTTGAGGATTTGATCACCTCTTGCTTGAGACTTGGACCCAATCTGGCACTTATATAGGTTATTCTTTTTGTGTTGTCATCCCCCAAATTTACCTCTTCGAGTTGATCCTGTGCCAACATCTTAGCACCTATGTTTGTAGGATCCTTCTCGAAGCCAGGATACTGTATCATATATGGCATCTAGCCTTTGTTCTATTTCATTTTCTTGGCGGGTGAGTCTTTCGAACCAGCCCCTTTCATGTTATTTTCTTCAACTATACTGTCTATTTCAGCCTCTGAAGCTGCTATCCATTTGTTCTCAGCCATGTAGGCCGAAATCCTTTCGAAGAAGGAGGACTCGATCATGAGCATTGTTGTCGAACTCGGCCTTACGGCCGTCTTCTCAAGTACCTTGAGGTCGCCGTCTCCTTTAATTATTTTCTATCCCAATACATGCCATCATGGCGAAGGGTCATATAATATTGCGCATCTACGGCCGTTCATCTCCTCATTTGGAGCACAAGGGGCTATTCGTGCTAGATACTTGTCATAGTTTCTTTTGTTGACTAGGTTGTTGTAGTCATGAAGTAACTACGATGCGCCTCGATGTTCTCCACTATCCCATCTTCTCTCCATAGCACTAACCTTTGGTGCATTGGCGAAGAGCGCCCCTCGCCATGAATCCATTCTCTTCCTAACGGCGGGTTGTAGTTGGCCTTGGCCGATTACCATGAACATGGTGGGCTGCGGCTCGAACCAGCGGTTAACTCCACTTGCACCACTCCCAATGTTTGACCAACTTTCCTTCATAATTTGATAGAACCATGTTATGCGGTTTGACATCACTTTCTTGTATTCCCATCTTTTTAACATAAAATGAGGCATTAGATTGACGGCTGCCTCCATCTACGGGACCTTATTCACACCATGGGCATTAACCTTTGCTCGAATGAACAATGGCTTCAAATGATTCTTCATTCTTGGCTCAGGGTGTTCGAAGAATGCATTCGCTCTTGACGGCGCCATTATCCATGACATAATAGCAAAGCGGCCTATGTTTCATCATATCAATGGTATCATCCTCTTCTGTTCTTGATTTGGTTTCTTGCCGAACTCGGAAGGTAATCTGAACCCACGTTGCGATTTAGGTTGAGTGAGGATTCTCCTTACGATTCAAAGTTATCGTCGGCATATCCTCATCTTCCTCGTACGGAGTATATTCTTTTGATTCATCGGTTTTGTGTCGACAAAAGTCTCCTACTAGCGGAGGTTTGTTTTGGGCTGCTTGTCGTTGGTTTGTTAGTCTTTGGACATCTCTTTCTTCTTTGGTCGAAACTACATCTTCATTTGCCATTTCCTTCTCGACCTTTCGAACACGTTGTTGCCTTCGCCATTGGGATCTTGACATGGGATTCTTCCCTTTATAGTTTTCCAACCTCAACTCTTCTTTTCTTTTGTTGTTGAGCTGTCTCACTGTACACCATGGCGTGATGCGCATTTCGCTCATTGCTCTCAATTATCTTTCCCTTATTGGTTTTGGCGTGCGACCATCATCGGTTGGTACTTGAGAGATTACGATGTTACTCTTGAGCACCTTTGGGGTAAGGACTATCGGGCTTTCTTTGATTATGATTGTCGTGGAGGTCTGACTCTTGACCCATCTCCTTGTGATTCCGGCATGGCGCGAAAGGAATGGTTTGAATGCCCTGCCATGTTTTGGTCATATCTTCTTTGAACACCTTGGGCAAATCAAACGCCGTTGCCTTTATGGGCGTACTAAAATTCCAACATACTCTCTCGGTCGAGGATAGCATCTAAACAATTGATTGTCTTGGCGCTAGTTGGCCTGATTCGAGCCCTTGGCTCCTTCGAACTCTGACAATCCTCGTTGCGATGATCTTTGCATCTGGGACAAAGCATCATCTCGGCGTTTCCTTTGGCACACCATGAGGTAATTTTTAAAGCGGTATCTGCGATATCCTTCCTCCATTTTGTATTTTCCTTCTCAAGATATTTCTCCATTTCTTGCATCTCGAACAAGGTTTCTCCGTCCACCATATTAACATCCACCTCTCCATCTTTTCATCATCTCCCCAACTGGTGATGTCTTTGAGTTGTATTTTCGAACTCTAGGGAGATATTTCACCGGTAGTCGGTTTGCCACTAGGCTCCCAGTGTCCCAAACTTCCTTCTTGGGCTTGTGTCTTCTACCTCTCCATCTTTTGCATCCTCATCTCCCACTGATGGTTTGATGGCTTCGATTGGGATTTTTGCACTCTGGCGAGAATATTTTACGGATAGTCGAATCTTCCAGGGTTCTCCCAAGTATCCCGGATCTCTTTCTCGGGGAAAGTTGCTTTGTAATTTGGACCTTTTCTAATTGGCGCCTCGGACCTTGATGCTTTGTACCAATTTACATCCCGACTCTCCGGCCCTCGTGCTTTGGATGTCCTTGAAACCAATGGCGGCTTAGTGAAGCCTCAGTTGTTGGTGGATGTCTTGATGACTCCATTGTTGACTCGATCGGTCCAACTCTCATTCTCGGTGTTTTCATCTTTCAATGTATTGACCCTTGGTGCTGTTTCCACCATATTTATTTCTCCCATGCTGCGGGCTCGGAGTAGTTGGTGTGCAATATCCGGAGGATCCTCGTCTACCTTCATCTTTGGCTTATCGGCAAACTTTAGTCTACCTTCTTTGATTGCATTACGATTAAGTCCTTGAAAAGAAAACTTGTGAGGTTTTGTGGCCTAAGAAACTATGATATTTACAAAATCCTCTTTTCTTTCTTTGATCTAAAGGAGGTATTTTAACATTCGATGGCAATCGGTTGACCATCTTTGACAAGCGGTCAAAATCTCATCACACTTTGTCACATCAAAGTGTACACCTTCTTTAGGAATTTGTCGTTTTTCATTTTCAACAATTTCTTTCCCTTTTGTGGGAACCAACAGTTTACAAGAGTAGGGTGGGGCTGTTTAACTCTGCTAGGTCCTTGACCTCCTCGAAATCGGGACGGTCTTGACTTCCTCGGTTTCGACATAGAAATTCTTTCTTTCTTATTACTTTTGAAAGCCACGGCCTTCTCGGCCTTTAGTCTTTCGACTTGTCGAACCCTATCGCCAAGAGCCATATCTCTCAAGTATTGCGTATCTAATTTCTTTCGAATCGAATAGTCAAGGCCACGGTGACCATTTCGACTAATTCATGTTGGGGACTCTTGTGAAACATCTGGATTTCAATAGTCGAACCTATTCAAGTATTAGTCTATGGGTTGATAAACTTCCTCTTAACACTAGCTAGTTCCTTGGACTTATCTTGGATTGTCCCATGTAGAATTGTTCATGGAACAATCTTTCTAAAAGGGCCGGTATCTATGGATCGGTGGTAATGTGGTGAACCGGTGAAAGCATTTTTCGTGAGGAACTGGGAAATACTTAATCCTAAGGTTCTCATTATTGGCTATGTCTCTGCTTGGTGAGATACGGCTATGTGTTCATTTGTTGATTCGTTAGTATCTCCGGTGAACTTTGTAAACTTAGGGATCTTGTGTCCCTTGGTAAGTCCGTATGCATCACATAATCTGCTATGGGAGAAGCATAATTTGGCCTCTAATCCACAATATTAATACCGTTTTGGGCCATTATTCTCTCTATCATGGTGGTTAGGTTATTTTACGCCAAGATATTATCATTTGAATTCTATGGACCACCGCATCGACATCTTGGTTTCTACCTACCATAACTACTCCTCTAGGTTGTTCTTCTCGAAGCAGCTGGGGCCTCTTGCCTTTCGAGCAGCCCTGGTTCCCCAACTCCCCTGTGGTTCCTCTCGAATCAGGGCATCATATCTTCGATCCTGCCCTTGGTTCTAACTCCCTAAGTGGTTCTTCTCGAATCCTTGGGCATTTCCTCTTTGTGCCCTTGCCCTCAGGTCAAATTCTTCTCTAACTGGCCTATAGGGTGGGTCAATGGCTTGTTCGATGATAGGTGCGTTCGCTCGAACCATAGCCTGGTTCTGTCTACGCCTCTCTGGCGGAGCAAAGAAATCTGCTATTCGACTCATATTATCTGCATTTTCTCTATTCGTCACAGTCACGTTCTGAACTATTGGGGCAAAGATTTCTTGCATAGTTTGTGCTAATACTCCTATCATGTTATGGTTACTATCATCCATCAATTGCCTAAAAGCCATTTGGTTTTCTGTGGTTAAGGTGGGTAAGGCGCTATAACCCCCCAGACCTTGGTTATTTGTAAGAAATTGATTAACCCTAGATCCAGATCCTAATTAGGGTGATGCATTTGACGTCGAAGTTTGCAAGCCTGCCATAAAAGATGTTGGCATCCCATAAGAAGGGTTTCTGGGTCTATTACCCTCGAAACTAGGTGGTCTAGTTTGTAGTGGGGTGGCGAAATGGGCTTGTGTCCCTGGTTGTGGGACGGATCCCCCAGGGTAACCAATGGTTCCTGTATTGCCCAAGATCGAATTGTTTGTTGACATGCCACTTGTTCCATTCGTGGCTATATTACTAGTCGAAGATGCAACTGACTGTGCATTCGAAGGGATCGCACTGGACGTTGCGGTCGAACTCGACGCATTAGTGCACATTCCATGTGGGGCATTTGTTCCCCTTGTTGATTATTTGGATTAGACATTCTATTATTTCGATTTCTTCTGGGTAAAGGTTGGTTACTATTAGTTGTTCCACCACTCCTAAGGTTCATATACCAATGAACTTTGTTTACCCAGAAAGAATTTTTTATAATAATTATGGTTATAATTTTCTTAATTTATAACGGCCAAACTACATCCCCTTGGGCGTGCCATTTTGTTCCGGTGATTTACGGTGAAACAACAGCTAGTCTTCAAACTATTGAATAAGCGTTATAAGTTATGTTATTCAATCCCTCGGTAACTTGCGGGATCGACTAGATTGATCCTATGGGGTATCGGCCGTTGGTATGAACTTAAGATAGAGATCCATATTTGAGACTTGTTTTGGATGTTTTATATAGGTTCAAATG
Organism: Vicia sativa; assembly: GCA_021764765.1. Taxonomy (NCBI): domain Eukaryota; kingdom Viridiplantae; phylum Streptophyta; class Magnoliopsida; order Fabales; family Fabaceae; genus Vicia; species Vicia sativa. The sequence continues at coordinate 49,984,714 of CM038796.1, forward strand.
CGTTTCGATTACTTAGTGATATGATCAAGTAAATAATGTATATTTGGTTCGAACAAACAAGAACATTCAAATTGAAATGGCAAGAAAGTATATAAATGCAGCAATATTCAAATAAACTCTTAAAGTGTAAAAGATTTTCAAAATTTCTTGCTGGCGTAAAAGCGAGGAATGTAAACAAATGTATAAAAGCTTTACGGAAATATGACGTTAATGTAAAGTTTTGGAAAAGTAAAGAACTTGTGATGGTAGAAAAAACATTTAAATGAAATGACTTTGAAAGTAAAGAAACTTAAAAGACATTGATGCAAGATAAAGTTAAATTTGGAAGGATAAAGATACATTGTTGAATAATAAAGCTTTGGTGCAATCATCGTTACATCATTCGTGCATTCGTTTCCCTAGCCATGTGGTATTTTGAATGTGGTGAATTTTAGTACAATAGATATGACACACGAAATCCTAACATTAAGACTCCTATTTATACTAATTCGACCATAGGTCGACCCATAAGATCTTGCCACGTTTAGAACATGCACACCATGCTTCTCTTGCTTCCACGTTTCGAACCGTTTCTTGTTGGCGTTTCAACTCCCTTTTATCCGCTCGTGTTTGAATTTCAAATGTATCACTCACTTCGATTTGAACCCATTTCCTCGATACAATTCTATTGCCCGATCGAAGCTTGTTTTACACATATCACCATTATTTCCGTTCGACACTCCGGAACTCAATACATCCATTCGAAGGGCTAATTCTTTTCTTTCCAAACTATGACATTCACTATGTTCCCCTGAATACTTTAACATCATCTCATCTCGAACTCCATGATCCTTCTTCGAATCACAAGATATCAAAATCTTCAGCTAACAAAGCTTCCTGGATGTTTAAGCACCTGTTCATATGCAAAGAATGTTTTATCCCAAAAATGATAATTCTAATGTAAATCCTATGCTTGTCTTGAAACAAAAAAGCTTTTTGAAAAGATGTCGAAACATCACATTTTTCTTGTGCAAAATATAGCGAAAGATTGAGTGATACCAACTCAAAGGTTTTAGCAAGCCTCCTAGGAGTCAGGATACCGTGTTCTCGTCATAGCTTAGCTTTCAAATTAACCCTGCTTCAGTTAGGACTTTTAAGGGTTGTATCGTGGCCTGGGTCACGGTTTTTAGAAAGACGGATTTTTAGGCTCAAAATATTTGGTGCCCACCCCTTTCACAATATTCTTTGAACCTAAGTTCAGTTAACTTGATGCAAGCAATCATCTCTCACAAGAGGAAATTGATGGTTGAGAAACCATCGCAGTTTATTGATCGTGCAACTTTGACTTTGTTAAGGACGAGGTTTATTGGACAGACAGCTACTCACATTTTGTTCTTAATGCTTGATCAACGACTTTGTTCTTTATTGAGGATGTTATTCGATTATCCTTGCATTTCTCGCCTGCCAATCATTTACCCTTTTATTTTGCCTAAGCGACTTATTATCAAGTTCGACTTAGCGGGATTTTTCATTTTTATTTTCCCATTTTTGTTTGTTTTTTTTGGCAAACCAACCGTTGATCTCCACACATCATCTTTGATTTGCAAGAGGTGATTGTGGCGGTCTAAGTCCTTTGCAGATGAGGAATATTTGTTGGGGTATTGTCTCCCTTGGATGCACATTGTTGACAATTGAAACTTGACTGCTACAGTTTCTCAACATTTGAAGGATAGCCATTGTTGTATCCTTTGAAGTATACTCTTGATGAGTTTTGAGCGCTCAATCATATCAACTGAACACTGTAACACCCCTTCTAATTTACCCGCGATTTAAATAATTTTAATCAGAGTTTTATCCACAACATCAAGGGCGTCACAATTTAATTAATTCAAATAACCAAAAACAGTGAACATGCCTTTACTGAAGAACTTATCAAATAAAACGAAAACACTGATTATGTTTAAACAACGGAAATATAACATAAAAATCCAGAATACTTCAATCAATAATTGTTCCAAAACATAAACCAAAACAGCCAGTTTTAAATCCATAAAAATCCCAATCATTCGTTCCCCAGTGTTACAACTACCAGAGCATGACACTGACACGCGGATTAACTAAGTAGCACAACTCTAGAAGCTGTCCTCACCAATTCTTGAGCAGCTATACTCCTCAATCTGAAATCATTAAAGTAAGGGTGAGATTTCATCAATATTAAAATGCATTATACATTTCTCAAAAACAATAAAACAATCAATTCATTATTCACCCTTGTTTACAGCATTAGCATACGATTCACAAACACAATTCACACATTCATTATACATACAGCAACAATTAAATGCAATTGAAACACTGGAATTCATCCTTACATGTTACAATGACATATGCAATGCAGACTCAAATGCATGTGGTACCAATCGTGAACCACATCCACACCCTGTTCCGCTTACACCTCGGAAAACAGCGTCAATCAATGATTCGCCCATACATCACTGGGTTAAGAATCTAGCCTCACTACCTCTGCCCATTAGGTAAGTTTATTGGCCCTGCAAGTTCAATTCCGCACAATGGGAATGAACCATCACCAATGCTTATGCATGCACATCAGAAGTATGCAACAGCTCAAAACACAAACTATGAACATGCAGCATTATTCCATTCATGATCAATAACAGCAACAGCACATGCTAACAGATAATTCATGAATATAACATTAATCATAATACATGGGATCAACATACAACATTTACACGCAACGAATAACCACAAAATTACAACATATTCGTATTACGCAAACCATATTAATTCCTCGATCTCAATTCTTGGTTTTGAAAATATTTTCATTAGGTAGTACTCGTTCTAAGCTTTCCAACAATACCATCTATGCCTAAATCGAGATTCGATTAAAAGATATGACCGAAATCGTTTTGGAAAATTACGTTCATTGACCACGGTATGCATCGATGCATAAGGCTATGCATCGATGCATAAACTTTCCATCGACCAAAATTGGTATGCATCGATGCATAACATAAATTTTTTTCATTTTAAAATTTTCTTGGTATGTGTTGACACATCGCATCTTACATCGATGCATAGCCACTTTTTTGGCCTATGTATCGATGCATACGCATCTTGCATCGATGCATAGCTTCAAAATTCCCCCTATGGATCAATGCATGGCTCTATGAGTCGATGCATAGCTTCTCAAAGCTTCTGGTTTTCAAAAATTACATTGCATGCATCGATTCATAAAGGCTTGTGTCGACCCATACTGTTGTTTTTCATCAACAACACAGCTTTTCTTCACTGTTACGAATTCCCATTACACCCAAACTTCACCAAACCTCATATCATCATAAAACAGAATTAATTACTACAATTTTTTTATCCAATTGATTACAGAAACATGTTTTCTATTCATCCTAGAGAAACAGAATTAATTACTACAAATTCACCGTTCATACCAATTCTAATCAAGGTTTTACGTCGGATTATAACATTAGGGCATATTCAATTATCCGAATTCGAGATTCTTAACGGATTGAATTATTCTATCGATCATCAAAATCTATGAGGCATAATAATCAGATTCAATCCCCCCTTACCTCACGATGAATCTTCGAATTCTCGGCGTTTGGCTTTTTCTCCTCTTTTCTCTTCTCTTCTCCAATCTCACGTAGAATGCAAAATCCTAATTTTCTCCTCTCACTTTTTCCTTTTATTCCTTTATTTATTCCTTTTTATTTTTCAAATAATAGAAATAAATAAATTAGGATTTAAGTAGAGTCTTTTACTGCATACACCCTACAATTCAACTTTACACCTCAACCTTACTTTATTTAATTAAATAATTAAACCCATTAATCCAAAAATATTAATAATTAAACCTTTAATTAAATTAATAATTAAATTTCTAATTATTGAATACTTGAATTAATTTGGGGTGTCACAACTCTCCCCTACTAAAAAGTGTTTTCGTCCTCGAAAACATACCTTAGACGAAAAGTTCGGGATACGAGTCCTTCATCTGGCTCTCCAGTTCCCAAGTTACATTTCCACCTGCTGGTCCTCCCCAAGCTACTTTCACCAATGCTATCTCTTTACCACGTAACTGCTTCACCTTTCAATCCTCAATTCTCGCAGGTAATGCTTCAACAGTCAGATTATCTCGCACATGTATATCCTCTACCTGAATCTCATGACACGGATCAGGAATGTACTTCCTCAACTGAGATACATGGAAGACATCATGCAAATTTTCAAGTGACGGCGGTAAAGCAATCTGATAAGCAACTATTCCAACCTTCTATGTAATCTGATACAGACCAATAAAACGCGGAGTCAACTTCTTTGACTTCAAAGCTCGACCAATACCAATCATCGGAGTAACTCGCATAAACATGTGATCTCCTTCACTAAACTCAAGATCTTTCCTCCTCTTATCATGATAACTCTTCTGACGACTCTGAGAAGCCCTCATCTTCTTCTGAATCATCTTAATCTTTTCTGAAGTCTGTGGGACAATCTCCGGTCCAATCACATCACTTTCTCCAGATTCGTACCAACACAACGGTGTAACGACACCTCCTACCATACAATGCTTCAAATGGAGCCATGCCAATACTCGAATGAAAACTATTGTTGTAGGTAAACTCAATCAATGGTAGATAGCTATCCCAAGCTCCACCTTTCTCTAACACACAAGCTCTAAACAAATCTTCTAACGACTGAATCGTCCTCTCCGTCTGACCATCTGTCTGCGGATAATAAGCGGAACTCAGTCGTAACTTAGTACCCAAAGCTTCTTTCAGCCCCGTCCAAAACTTAGACGTAAACCTCGGATCTCTATCTGACACAATACTAGAAGGAATACCATGCAAACTTACAATCTTCTCAACATACAATTCAGCCAACCTCTCCATTGGATAATCCATTCTTATCGGAATAAAGTGTGCAGATTTTGTCAACCGATCAACAATAACCCAAATAGAATCACAATTCTTCGTTGTCCTAGGAAAACCAGATACAAAATCCATAGAAATTCCATCCCATTTCCACTCCAGAACAAACAACGGTTCCATCAATCCTGACGGTTTCTGATGTTCAATCTTTGACTTCTGACAAACTAAACAAGCATAAACAAACTCAGCAATTTCGTTTTTCATTCCAGGCCACCAAAATAACTTTTTCAAGTCATGATACATCTTAGTAGCCCCGGGATGAATACTCAATCCACTACGATGTCCTTCTTCTAAAATACTCTTCCGAAGTTCTGCAATATCCGGAACACAAACTCTGTCACCAAATCTCATAACACCATTCTCGTCAATTCGGAATTCACCTCCTTGACCTTTGTTAATCAATGTCAACTTATCCACCAAACCAACATCAGATTTCTGTCCAGTTCGAATTTCCTCAAGAATACCACTAGTCAACTTCAACATACCCAATTTAACACTATCAAGAGTAGTCTCGCATACCAAACTCAAATCTCTGAACTGCTCAACCAATTTGAATTCACGAACCATCAACATAGACATATGCAAGGACTTCCTACTCAATGCATCTGCAACAATGTTTGCCTTACCGGGATGGTAATTCAAACCAAAATCATAATCCTTGAGAAATTCTAACCATCTTCTCTACCTCATATTCAACTCCTTCTGATGGAAGAGATATTTCAGACTCTTATGATCACTGAATACCTCGAATTGAGAACCATACAAATAATGCCTCCATAATTTCAAAACAAATACTACTGCTGCCAACTCTATATCATGAGTCGGATAATTCCTTTCATGAACTTTCAATTGTCTCGAAGCATAAGCCACAACCTGCTTATCTTGCATCAAAACACCACCTAATCCCATCAAGGACGCATCACAATACACAACAAAAGATTCTGCCGGGTTCGGCAAAATCAGAATCGGAGCACTAGTCAACCTCTTCTTCAACTCTTGAAATCCTTTATCATAGTTAGAATCCCAAACAAACACCTGACCCTTTCTTGTCAACTTAGTCAACGGCAAAGCTAACTTCGAAAATCCCTCGATGAACTTTCTGTAGTAACCTCCAAGACCAAGAAAACTACGGATTTCAGAAGCATTCTTCGGCGCTTCCCACTGAGATACCGCTTCTACCTTCGTAGGATCAACAGCAATGCCATTCTTGGAAATCACATGACCAAGAAAGCTTACTTCACTCAACCAGAACTCACACTTAGACAAATTCGCATACAGCTTCTTTTCTTTCAACAATTCCAACACAATTCTAAGATGTCCTGCATGCTCTTCATCATTCTTTGAATAGATCAGAATGTCATCATTAAACATCACCACAAACTTATCAAGATACTGATGAAATATCTTGTTCATATACTCCATGAAAACACCAGGTGCATTAGTAACTCCAAATGGCATAACAGAATAATCATAATGTCCATACCTCATTCTAAATTCAGTTTTCTAAATATCTTCTGTCTTCACACGATTCTGATGATATCCAGATCTCAAATCAATCTTGCTGAATACACAAGCTCCAACTAACTGATCCATCAAATCATCAATCCTCGGCAATGGATACCGATTCTTGATTGTAACTTTGTTCAACTGCCTGTAATCAACACACAGTCTCATTGAACCCTCTTTCTTTTTAACCAATAACACAGGAGCACCCCACGGTGAAACACTAGGCCGAATAAACTACTTCTCAAGTAATTCCTCCAACTGTTTCTTCAACTCAGACAATTCAGATGTCGACATGTGATAAGGCACCATCGACACCGGACTAGTTCCAAGAATCAGATCTATAGTAAACTCCACTTCTCTCTCAGGTGGCAATTCACTAACATCCTCCGGAAACACTTTTGGGAATTCATTCACAACAGGTAATTCATCACTCTTAGCTTTTCCTCTCACCTCCGTCGAGGAATACAACATAAACACTACCACACCATCATTAACAACTACGCAACTCTGATCATCCATCCTATCTTTATTAGAGTCTTCGTCAAATCATATGGTTCACAAGCTTCTACCGAACTTCATTCATATTCATCACTTTATGCCCCAATTAGATAGCAAGACAATTATATACCATCCAATACAATTTCGTCTACTATCAACAAGAGATTAAGGGTGATCAAGTCCTTAATTTGTCAATAGACATCCGATAATCATACTGGAGTATAAATCATCATTACCAACACTTCTTGTTCTCATAATCGTACTCACCTTTTTGCACTTCCAACTATGACTCACGATCCAAATGATTCCAACATTCTAACCACTCTTGCACTGTCTTTTCAAGCAGTACCTCTTACCAATGACTTACAATCGGAACATATCCCGGAAAGCATCTCTTCTCCCCCACTTAGTTTCACACTACTCCTGCAATAAGCAATCAGAAAAGCAACAAGTACCGACAGTGTTGTACACACTTGTCGCGTACAAAGGGATAATGGCATTAAGACACTGGTCACACGACCGACTATGCTCTGATACCACTATTGTAACACCCCTTCTGATTTACCCGCGATTTAAATAATTTTAATCAGAGTTTTGTCCACAACATCAAGGGCGTCACAATTTAATTAATTCAAATAACCAAAAACAGTGAACATGCCTTTACTGAAGAACTTATCAAATAAAACGAAAACACTGATTATGTTTAAACAACGGAAATATAACATAAAAATCCAGAATACTTCAATCAATAATTGTTCCAAAACATAAACCAAAACAGCCAGTTTTAAATCCATAAAAATCCCAATCATTCATTCCTCAGTGTTACAACTACCAGAGCATGACACTGACACGCGGATTAACTAAGTAGCACAACTCTAGAAGCTGTCCTCACCAATTCTTGAGCAGCTATACTCCTCAATCTGAAATCATTAAAGTAAGGGTGAGATTTCATCAATATTAAAATGCATTATACATTTCTCAAAAACAATAAAACAATCAATTCATTATTCACCCTTGTTTACAGCATTAGCATACGATTCACAAACACAATTCACACATTCATTATACATACAGCAACAATTAAATGCAATTGAAACACTGGAATTCATCCTAACATGTTACAATTACATATGCAATGTAGACTCAAATGCATGTGGTACCAATCGTGAACCAAGTCCATACCCTGTTCCGCTTACACCTCGAAAAACAACGTCAATCAATGATTCGCCCATACATCACTGGGTCAAGAATCTAGCCTCACTACCTCTGCCCGTTAGGTAAGTTTATTGGCCCTGCAAGTTCAATTCCGCACAATGGGAATGACCCATCAACAATGCTTATGCATGCACATCAGAAGCATGCAACAGTTCAAAACACAAAATATGAACATGTAGCATTATTCCGTTCATGATCAATAACAGCAACAACATATGCTAACAGATAATTCATGAATATCACATTAATCACAATACATGGGATCAACATACACCATTTACATGCAACGAATAACCACGAAATTACAACGTATTCGTATTATGGAAATCATATTAATTCCTCTAGATCTCAATTACTGGTTTTGAAAATATTTTCATTAGGTAGTTGTAATACGGTGGGAGAACTGACTTTGGAATTTGTTTTTCTTTTTATCGCAAATGTTGCGGATAGCAAGAGTCGCCACCGACTTTTCTTTTATCCAATTAAGGGAAGGTGAAAAGAACAGAAAAAGACCTTCGTTAGATTCTGAGTAAGGGAAAAGGTTATGAAAAGGGAAGGTATTAGCACCCCTTTCCATCCGTAGTTATCTACGGGCTCTTAGTTGCTTTTAGCTCACTTTAAAATTGCTTTCTGTGTGTGTGTTTGAAAAAATGTTTTTTGAAAAGGCATTTCGCTTTGACTTCGTAATGATTCACGCTGGAATGTATACGAAGTGTTTGGAAATGTTTTTGTTTTGAAAAATGTTTTAACTTTGACAAAAGTGTGAGGTGTGAAAAGTATTTTGATAGAGCAAGCAACTAAAAGTCTTATTACCTACTCAGAATGGTCGTTTTTGTGTTGTTTTTCGTTCCTTTAGAATAGTGTTATCCGTACCATTAGTTGGTAGGTAACCTTATTCGTTGGATGTAAAGGGACATTCGAAGGGACATCAGATGGTTATAGAAGGCAACTTGTAGGAGTATCTTAGCATATTCGAAGGGACGATCATCACTTTTCGTAGGCAACAATCGAGGGACGAGATCATGTTTTCGTAGGTCACGTCGAGGGACTCATGATCTTTGATTCGAAGGGACTATGATGATATGTTTGTAGGCAACGGTGCTAGGATACCTCTACGTTCGAGGGACTTGACCATTTATTCGAAAGGCAACGAGAGAGAATTACCCTAAGGGGTGCATGTGTGAAAAGAGTGTGTCAAATTCAGATATTTTATCTTGGAATTAGAAGTGATCTACATTTGTTTTTATCTTGCCATACACACCTAGTTACTAGTAGTTTATAGGGTGCAGAAAGTAAATTGCGAAAATTAAAGTGCGGAAAAGTAAATGTCCTACGCTGTTACATGGCTTTGGGGCAGTTACATAATATAGGAGTGCGGAAAGTAAAAGGCAGAAAATGTAAATCTACGCTATTACATGATAAAAACTTTGCGACCTATACATCCTTTCTGGAATTGTAAATGCGGAATAAGAAATAGATAATCAGAATAATAATAAAAATGTTAGCAAAATGTTTTAGAAATTAGTAGAAAAAAGGTTTTTAGGTTATTAATCCTAATTAGATGATAGAGTAATTTTTTGGGAATTTTCTGGATTGGTTTTAATGAGAAAAAGTAATTAAAAGTCAATTTAATGGTTAATTAACAATTAATTAAAATATGCATGTAAAAATATTAATTTTATGTCAAAATTAAATAAGTATTTTCGATTAAAATGCAAAAGAAAATCTTTTTGGTGATTTTTAATGCATGAGAAAATTGTTTGAAAAGAAATTAAATTAAATAGAAAAATATGAAAAGAAATAAGAAAAAGTTAGTTTGCAAAGTGTTAAAAGAAAGTGACACGCCAAGGATCGAACCCGACCATGCCTTCAACACGTGTTGCCGCTTGAGCCATCACGCTTTGTGTTAGTTAAATGAAACAAAAAGAATATAAACGAAATTGATTTCTGAAAACCAAAACGCGCGCGAAGATCTTCATCTTCTTCGTTTGAATTTTTAAACCTATAGCGACGACCTTGTTCGTCGCTAAAGCCCCTACAAATTTTCAAAATCACATAGAAGCAATATAAATTCATTGTGAGTACATGGTTCATTGGGAATTCGTTAAAACACGATGGTGGTCTCAGTTTTGTCCAATTTTTCCTAGAATGCAAAGCCCTAAATCGGAGCTATGAACCCTAGCCATGGAAGATTTCGATTCCTGTACTCAAAACACAATTAACCAATGCAGAAAGCTTCGAAACATCATTCTAAACGCAAACAAACAATCAAAACATGTTAAATATGCATGAATAATCAAAATCGATTTTGAAAGTTTTGAACCAAACCGGCTGTGATTTAATTCAGGCTTGTTGATGGCTTGTGAGTATCTGGAACGAATCAATGAACCTCCAGGAATGTATTGCAATGCTTAGAATTAGCTGAATCGATCTGGAACTAGGGCTGCCAATAGCTTGCAATACACGATTTTTTTTAGTTTTGTTAGGGTTCTTAGAGGCAGAATTTTCGTCTTTGTGTCATGTGAATGCATTGTGTACTTATAGTGGATGGATTTAGGTTAAAAATCATGAAGAAATAATGTACCAATCAATGAGAAAATATTTGATTTGGTATAAAACCACATATTGCCTTTTTGATCAAATTTCAATCAATTCCTTTGCCAATTAATGCCAATTTCGAATTTTCCAGCTTGTGTGGCTTGCTTGGACCTCAAGAATGAGAGAAAAATCCAATTTGCATTTAATTTTGATTTTCTACCTTTTATTTTAATTTAAATGGCTTTTAAATGATTAAAATCCAAAATAAATAGAAAATAAAAGATAAAATTCGTGGCCTTGGGCTTGGAGATTCCAATTCAGCTGAGAAACAAGTTTGAACCAACAAAAGTTAGGCCCATTTGCAAAATTTTGGCTTTTGTGAAGTATTTCTCTTTGTGCACCTCTTCAAAAATGCTCAACTTGTGCAAGGTGTATCTTGCTCAATTTTTAACATTTTTGGGTGTTCTTGGACTTTTTAGAAATCTATAGATGTCCTCTAAAAAACCTCTTTGGTTTCATCTCAATTGAAGTTTCCATGCTCAATAACACTTCTTCACAAAAAGTTGACCTTTTGTTGACTTTGAAAAGGACCTGTAATATTTTGATCCATATCTTCCAAATGAAGCATTTTCTGACCAAGCTTATGAGACATGAAGTTGTAGAGAATTTAATTCTCTTCATGATGAAAGGTGGTGGAAAAGTTTAAGATAAAGTATGTGAAAGTTATGTCTGGTCAAAGTTCTGTTGACTTTTGTCTGAGAAAGCCCAATTTAGAAACTTTGACTTTTGATCAATTCTTGATTTTTCTTGATGAATCATGATCAACCCTTGATCAAATGATGAATGTTACTTCAAAACATGGATGTTGACCAAAAATTATGAAGTTTGACTGTATGTTGACCACGGTTGACTTTTGTCAATACTGTTGATTTTCAACCATCTGAGCAATTGTCTGAGGAAACTTGACTTGTAAGGCTTGAAACCTGACATGGAGATTCTTTGAAGAATATGATGAGGCATGATGACCACTGGAGATGTTGGAAACCACCTTGATCTGAGGGTGGCTAAACCCTAGTTTGGGTTGATTGCTTAGGAGAGGGTTTGTCTGGTCAACCCTTGTGAAATCCTTAAGCATGGATATGCGAAATGTATTGAAAAGTAGGAGGGAAAATTTTGGGGTATGACAGTAGTACTCGTTCTAAGCTTTCCAACGATACCAACTATGCCTAAATCGGAGTTACGGTTAAAAAGATATGACCGAAATCGTTTCAGAAAAATTCTATTCAGCCCAACATAGTATGCATCGATGCATAAGGCTATGCATCGATGCATAAACAGCTTGCATCAACCCAAAATTGGTATGCATCGATGCATAACATAAAATTTTCTGCATTTTTAAAATTTTCTCAGTATGTGTCGACACATCGCATCTTACATCGATGCATAGCCCTATTTTGGCCTGTATCGATGCATACATCTTGCATCGATGCATAGCTTCAAAATTCCCCTGGATTGATGCATGGCTCTATGAGTCGATGCATAGCTTCTCAAAGCTTCTAGTTTTCAAAAATTACACTACATGCATCGATTCATAAAGGCTTGTCGACCCATCTTTATTGTTTTCATCAAAACACAACTTTTCTTCAACATTACAATTCCCATTACACCCAAACTTCACCAAACCTCATATCATCATAAAACATAATTAATTACTGCAATTTTTATCAATTGATTACGAAACATGTTTTCTATTCATCCTAGAATCATATTACACAAATTCACCGTTCATAGCAATTCAATCAAGGTTTCGTCGGATTATAACATTAGGGCATATTCAATTATCCAATTCGAGATTCCTAACAGTTGAATTATTCTATCGATCATCAAAACCTATAAGGCATAATAATCGATTCAATCCCCTTACCTCGCGATGAATCTTGAATTCTCGGTTTGGCTTTTCTCCTCTTTTCTCTTCTCTCTCAATCTCACGTAGAATGCAAAATCCTAATTTTCTCCTCTCACTTTTCCTTTTATTCCTTTATTCCTTTTTATTTGTCAAATAATAGAAATAAATAAATTAGGATTTAAGTAAGTCTTTTACTCCATACACCCTACAATTCAACTTTACACCCCAACCTTCCTTTATTTAATTAAATAATTAAACCCATTAATCCAAAAATATTAATAATTAAACCTTTAATTAAATTAATAATTAAATTTCTAATTATTTAATACTTTAATTAATTTCGGGTGTCACAAACACTACCCTGCCCCGGGTTAAAAATGAGGTTTTTCTGAACAGAAAAGAAACTCCTACTTCAAGGCTCAAAAGGGGTTGACGAGGGTCTAACTCCCTTATATCTCCGGTGTTCGGGGATTTGAAACAAGGCATGTACATCGTCATCAGGGTTTTTATTCAAAAGCAATACCGTTTGAGATTCTTGGTATATTTTCGTCATCCTCCCTACAGAGGCTTTGCTTCATTGAGAAGAGTTGAATATCAAAAGTATTTGAAAACAATTAAGAGTGAATACAAATGGATTAGTTCAAGACAAGCATGTTCAATGCATTATAATTATCATTCAAAAGATGAAAATGTTACGCATACAAGCATGTACTAAACAAACAAGAAAGATTACAAATGAGAATGCAAATGAATCTTGAAATTACTCGAGAAGACGTCTTTGTGAGGACTGCAAGCAGGCTCAAGCAGCGGTCTCGGCATCTTCGGCATGAGAATGACAATCAGATCTTGTCTGGGAGCCACGGCTTCTAGCTGCTTGATTAATCTGGAGAGGAGTGCTTGATGGTGAGGCGGCTGGAACCGTTGATTATCACCTTGACACGAGTTTTCTTTTTAGGCGCAACAATATGCATAACGACCATATCAGCAGCGGGAACAAAGGTGACTTGAATGTTCAGCCCTCTGGGAGTAAACAGGATAGTCCCTTTGTCAAGCAAATTCTGAACCTCATTTTTCAATGTCGATGATCTTTACGTATCATGCGGTGCCACAGAATGGAAATCACACCTGGCCATCACATCATACTCGAATAGAAACCCTTCATGCATGGCAAGAGTTCGGAGTTCAACCAACCGAAACTTGAGCAATTGAGGAAGTAACTGAGCATATGGCATTAGAATGAGATCGAATTGCCTTTCAGAGTGTGACGACCCTAGTTGAAGAGCTTTACCTTCTAGACCTTTCTGAATAATAGGAATTAGGCGTGAAAGAGGAGACCTCAGTCTGGGTGGTGGAGGATGCATGCCCGACTTTAAGGCTCAAAGAATTCCCCAGAGTATAAGGAGGAATAGTGACTCCTGTTGCTGTAGAAAAAATGGGATCATCTCCCTTTCTCAACACGGTCCCTAAGATTTCCATAATCAAACCCAGCTGAGTTTTCAATTGTTGGTTCTCTTCTTTCAAGTCTTGCATGTCTAGCATAAGAAATCCCATTTGTTCCTTCATTTCATCCAGTTCCCTGCGAAGTTGTTCCATTACTTGATTTCAATCACAGAGTGGCAAAGGGGCAAAAATCACAATTTTGAAAAGAGAATACCAGGTCTGAGTAAGAGGAATCCCCAAGTTTCAAGTACCTGTTATGAATGCATGAAATGGATGAATATGCATGTTGGGTATGTACATATGTATTTTCCTGACATTTCTTTTTTCTGAAAAGAAAACAAACATGCTAAGATACTAGTACATTATGCATTGATCATGGGTTTACTATTTCCATGAACGCTGGTCAAACTGCTGTGTGATTTCTTGCTCAGTTTGGAGAAAAAAAGGAATCATGGACGGAGTAACGGCTAGAAAATACCACTTAACGGGATCACGGATACTGATAGGAAATACCGAGTCACCACCAGAAAATACCGAGTCACCAACAGAAAATACCGAGTCACCAACAGTACCTGTAGTAATGATATCCGCTGAACTCACGGGGTGATTCTATACACAACAGGTCCCTAATGATAAGCAGTCGATGATCCTTTATCGAGTACTTGACTACTACAACAAGGTGTAGGGCAAAACCGTCAATCGAATCGTCGATTCGGTACTTCATGCCTCCTCACATGCACCACGGGATGCGGGATTCGACATGAACCTCCATCTAGCCTATATGTCACTTTGGTGGGTGTGCCTTTTACCTCAGTAACACCCACCCAATCAAGAGATCGACCGATTACAAGGTTATCTGAGGATATATGAAAGTAGTAAATATGCCACATAGAATGCAATGCAAAGCATACAAAGGATGGCACGATAAAGCGAAGTACGTAAATAAACACAATAGACATGAAAAAGCTAGGAACAACTCACAGACGGACCAGCAATAGTTCATTGTCCCCGTGTTCCAGTGAAACCACTGGTGAACTTTCCATTGATAGGGGTATATCAATGGAGTCGCCATCGAGCGTCTTTTATCTCCACGGAAAGGAAAACATCGGTAAACACTGAAGAAATGCGGTCCTATGACCGAAGATCAATAGAATCTAGGTAATGGATTTAGTTACGTGAAAGGATGCTTACGCGTAGTACTCTATAGTATCCACTTTCTATTTCTAGCTAAAGGGTGTGTAATATCTATCTATGCTTAATCGCTACAATGCATACAAAAGAAAGGGGAAAATAAAGAAACCACGCGGAAAGAGGAAGTATTTACAAAGTTTGCTCGATCAAGCCCCGTGACAAGATGCCTCGTATTCCCGTGTGCAATGGGAAAATCGAACATCGTGTTAACTCACTTATTTTGGTGAGTTTTGTGTTTTACTTGTGAAAAGGTTTTAAACACAAAAGAAGCAAAGGCGAAAAAGAGTTTGTTTTGGTTGGTTGCTTTTGCCTTGAAAAGGAGTTCAAACCATTATTAAGTGTTTTGTTTTCAAGGAAAAGAAAAGCAAGCTTTCGTTTTATTACATGCATGGATGCAAAAAAACTAGCAAAACAAAGTTAGACCTATGGTTTGAGGATGTAAAGAATCTCTACCTATGTTGACATGGAAAGGATGTGAATCCTAATGTCTAGCTAGAGAACCTATCCTAGCAAGCAAACACAGGAAAACAATTAATGCACAACCCACAGTAGAATTGCCCTAAGCGGGTCTTTAAATAAACCGAGGGGTTCTGAACATGCTCCAACTATGGAAGGCCCATCATGCATCTCTATTTACTTCTCATGGAAAAGAAAGCAAAGCCCTACTTCTCATGATATCTAGGAAGCAGCAAGAATCGATAAATGGCATAGAAACTACCACGGATATAGAATCCGAAGAGTCTGCGAGCTAGAGAATACTCCGAAAACTTCAAGTGTTGCGCCATGCAATAAGAATAAGCGGTGAGAATATCTCGGTATCGAGAAAAAGTGGAATCGGCGTTCATGCGTATCCCGCAATAAACACTGCAAGAGATTTAGACCCAAAAACAAGTAGAGGAATGCACGCATTGGGTGTACAAGCACAAAACACACAGAAGAGTTAGACCCAAAAGCAAACAAAGGAATGTATCGTGGTATACAAACATAACAAACACGAAAAAGAGTTGGACCCAAAAGGCAACACAAGGAATGTATGTGGTATATAAACATGAAACCTACAAAAGAGTTAGACCCAAAGCATAAGTAGAAGAATGTATATGTGGGTATACAAGCGAAACAACAAAAATGTGTCATATATACTAACCGATTGCATCAAATACATATCAAACAACTGTCTAATAATATTAGAACACCCTTTTGCACTCGGAATTAAGAAATAGTAGAAAAAACCGGTATAGGTCGCTAAGCCTACCATACCACGCAAACCAAACCCTGCACACCTACTCTAGGCCGTGCTAAGCGCGACTGCAAACAAAATTGGTGAGTTTGGCGCTTAGGCGCTCCTGGTGGCGTAGCGCGACACATAACCTGAAATGCTATTTTTATCCGGATCACATCCATAAGCTCTCATGCAAAAGTTGATCCATACAGTTGAGCAATTGTTCCAATGCTCATGTGTATATGTCATGCCGGATATGTATAGGAATGCAAGTTGACACAATGGTTCCAATGCTCATAGGTGCAATGTTGCATGAACATGTGCGAAAATGCAGCGATGAATCAATAGTTCCAATGCTCATGTACGTGCTAAGCATGAACATATGCGGAATACAAGGAATTAACCATTCTAATGTGTGTATGATGAAGGTCGGTGCATGAGCGTGATTACAATGTAAGTTGTCGACAACCTAATGTTCCTCATGCATAGTATCGATGCAAGCAAGAACTACTACGAAGTAAAAATGATCATGTCAAATCCTAATTACACATTAACACAAACACTTGGGGTGCGTATGCATGAACTATGTACAATGCACAATGTACCTAGTGATTAAAACGCTTCAGAAGCTACATGTTGACACGCTATGAATGCAAGCTATCCTTCAACTCAAATCATGTGTCAATGCAATTCAATCAACCTAAATGCTCTCTAATGCATGAGCATGTGTTAGATGATGCAACCTAAATGCTCTCTAATGCATGAGCATGTGTTAGATGATGCAAGGTCCATAGGTTTGCGGCTTGAATGCAAACAAAATACAAATGCATGTATGCTATGTACAAAAATCTTCACACCGACACCAATAACGTTGCAAAATCTGATTCGAAACAAAGAATTCAAGCATGATAGTTCAAGAATCAGAATCTACATTAAATTTGCATGCAATTTCAGTATTCAATTTCTAGAAAAGCTGAAAGTCAATAACAACTTAAAATAAGTGCTTAATTGACCTAAACACTTACCCGAACCTGAGGTTTGAGTCAAATTGAAGAGGAATTCCTTGTGCTCTTCAAAGAAAATACCAAATCAGCTCCGTATTGATAATAATCCTTGAAATCAACCTTGAACTCTTGAAGAAATTTGAAGACTTCAATGGAGGATTGGGGAAGATGAAGGAGAATTACTTAATTCTTGAAATGGAGAAATTCAGATGGCGGCTTCTAGGTCCGATTCGAGCAGAAGGAGAAGAGAGTAGATCACAGCAGAAGGCTGCGATGAGAAGATGAAATTCTGGGCGTGCTTAGCGATGCAGGTGGTGGCGATTGTTATCCAGTCCGTGGCGGCTGTGGTGGTTGCTTGGAGGGAAAATTGCAATTTGATTTCAATTTTGCTTTTTGTTGAGAGAGAATTTTGGAGTGAGTTGTGTTCAAGATTAGACAAAATGACCTCCCCCTTTTCTTGTGAAGACAAAATGTATTTATAGCCTTGGATCCACAACCAAGCCCAAATTATGATTATCCGAATAATTTTCGTAATTAACCCAAAACTGTCAAATCCGTCGAGAATTTGAAGTCGGACTCTAAACGAAAAGTGTTTGGAATGCGATTTTGCTTGTGTTAATCAAACTTTCTACACGATCAGGTGAACGGCCGAAACAGAATAAATTTCTGAAGTTTCAACACACTTTCTAGATGGCTGATACATGTAGAAATTGATCCCTTTTGTTTTGCCACTTGGGATACCTTGAACCAGACAACCTCGTGATCAATGCTATGCATGCGACTACATGTATGTTTATGCAATCGAATTATAAGCCAGCAATACGAGAAAAGGGAGGGTAAATTTTGGGGTACAGCACCGTTGTGTGAAATGTCAGGCATTTGCGTCTACTCAAGCTGAATTATTACATATTGTCTTGATCCCATGGCCTTTCTATCAATGGGGGGCTGACATCCTAGGGTCGTTCCCAGTGGCGCCGGGACAGTTAACGTTTCTCATTGTAGCTGTGGACTATTTTACCAAATGAGTGGAGGTCGGAAATTGTATCTCGGATATCGTGAGGCGTCTGTTATTTTATTGAGACATCATTTGCCATTTGGGTTTCCGGGTCATTGTTTGAACAATGGTACTCGATTACATAAGTGCTTGATTTGTGAATTACGCAAGGAGCTCCAGATAACAAATAAGTTCATTTTTGTAGAGCATCCTCAAGCTAACGGACATGCGGAGTCAGCTAATAAAGTAATTAGATGCAATAAGGAAGAAGTTAGATGATGTTAAGGGCTTGTGGGCGTAGTACCTTCATGAGATTCTGTGGGCATATCACACCACGGTCCACTCAACAACTCAGGAGACACCTTTTAGGATGGTTTTTGGTACTGATGCCATGATCTCGGTGGAGGTCGCTCTACCATCCTGGAGGCGGGAGCATTTTGAGGAAGCGATCAATAATCGGGGGTTGGATGTTGAGGCCGATCTGGTGGAAGAAGTGAGGGACTCAAGACATGTTAGGGAAGATTCTTTGCTAAGCGGATGGCGCGACGTTCAATTTGAAGGTGAAGCGGTGGGTTTGAGGTTGGGGATCGGTACTTAAGAAAGTGACCGATCCGACCAAGAAGGAAGACGATAATTGGGATGGCCCATTTAGGGTGTTGGAGAAGTTACGCAATGGAGCTTACAAGGCTGGAATCTGAAACTTGATACCATCAGTCAGAGACCAAAATTTGTTTTCGATTGAGGCCGGTTTGATTGCTAGGATCTTTGATTAGGTTAAAACTTCGATCTGATTGGTTTGTTTCATTCCCCATTCTGATTTTAAGCTTTTTGGAGCTTGTTCACTGTGGCTCGGCTCGAAGGACGCTTGACAGTGGTTGTTATCTAGATTTCAGCGCGTTCGCTTTGGGTGTTGTGTTTTCTTCTTTGGGGCCGAATTTCAAAGGCCGACCAAGTTTGATTTGGTCTGGGAGGGACCTCCGACGTGTCTGGGCAACACGAGCGCTACCATTAACTTCTTTTGCTCTTTTACGGACATATCGGTCATTTTGCGCAATCAAAAAACATAAAGAATTAGTTGAATAAAATGAAATCTATTGAAAAGAGTCTAGTAAAGGATGCTTACCTAGGAAGTTGGGAACTTCTTTGCAGGGGTAATGCTAATAAGTCTTTAACCACGATTGGCGAAAAGTCTAAAACTCCCAAAGATAGGGTCTCGTTCCCTCGGTGTCATAGTCAAAGCCGGGAAATAGGTAGCGGGTTGTTGGTCGATTATGGGAACTTGTGGTGCACACCATAGATGATCTGAGGACAGGGGACCGCACCTAACTCGGAGAAAGCGTTCTTTGTAGCCTTTGAAATTGGATGTGTGGGCTGCGAGAAACTCCTCTTTGGGATGCAATGGCACCCGACTTGGGATACACTTTTTATTTCAAAGAAGGAAAATAGAGACCAGCGGTTGGGGTTATCATTAGAGCTTTGCAAATTATTTCGAATGCTCTTATGAACCCCCATTTGTTGAGTCGAGAGAGGCGACATTTATTGTTCGCAGAATGTCGGTTTGATCAGAGAAAGAGGTGTATGTTCGACTCTTCTACAACCCCAGAAATAAAACCATTTAGGATTTACCCCTTTCGGGAGGGACATGCAAACATTTTCTCCAATCTCGCAGGGTTCCAAGATAACATCATCTTCGTTCCCGTGGAGAGATGTTCGAGGGCGTGGGGTAATTTCCATATCTTTTATCGGACTTTGTTTGAAGCCTAGGGCTTCTCCTTTGAGCAGTTGGTTGGTTTCCATTGTGAGCTCCACAGAACTTGAAGAGTCAGGGTCAGAATCGCTATCAGAGGTTAGAACTTCAGAGTTAATCTTGTTCATAACCCTCTCTAGTTATACCTACCCTTTCAACGTCTCTCATTTCTTGCATTCAATCTTCCCATAAGATTCTATGTTCCTCGCTTCTTAAGTGTTTTCTATGCTAGTTCATCGCTCTCTAATGATCACCATTCTAATTAGAAAAATAAAGAAGAGAATAGAAGGGAATACAGGTGGTGTCGAAGAGCTTGTGAAGATCGATGAGCAAAGCAGCGGCAAGAAAGGCGAGAGAGGTTTAAATAAGGAATAGGGTTTTGAAGAGGAATGGGCACGTTATAAAAGGAAAAGATGAGGAGGAAGCGTGTAGGTGGTTATAACCTACTTAAAGGTAATTATTACGCCTATGGGTGACTATTCAGTTGGAGAGTGTGGTCACGCGCCGAAGATCGGCTTGCGGTACATCTAAATCTTGGGCTTATGGTTTCAATTATTTGATCGTGCAATCTCAAGACATGAAATCGTATATTCAAGGGGCTTATGATCATACATAAAAGTCCTAGCCGAGATGTGGAGTCGGGATCGAGGTTTGTAGAGGTCGAGATGGAGCCATTGGAAGTGTATGATCGGAGTTTGGGATGTATCTGGAAGAGGAGAGGGCGGTGTATGACACAGGGATATATCTCGATCATGCGTCCTAGGGACCGGCTTGGATGAAATCGAGCGTTACGGCTTGGAGGAGTAATGGTGCATTGATTCGTTGAGCGTTACGTTGAGAGGTTATCATTGCAGAAGCGGATGATGCTTCATCTCAATTCTGATTAATGTCTTGAGAGCGTTCTTGGTAAAGGAGGAGATTCAGGTCACTCGTATAAATAGGGCTCATGATGATCTAACGCATCACACTTGGCTTCAAATCCTAAATACGATTAAAAGGTTTTCACTGCAAGAACATTGTTAATGTTCTATATAAACTACATATTTTCATAATTCAAATTACTTCTTTCAAATTTTCAAATCAAACTTATTATATTCATTCAAACTTTCAAACAAAGTGTTAAGATTGACAAACTTTCATCAAATAATTTTGTACTTGTTTTCAAAATCAATAGGAAAATTCATATCATATTCATCAATACTTGAACACTATTGTCTTTATATTTGCATGATTGAAAGGAAGATCAATCAAGTGATTGATATAGTATTCACATCTTTCAAACTCTTATCAAAATCAAATATATCTTGTTGTATTCTTCTTTGTCCGAGGATTGTTGGAAGCAAGTTGTGCGTGAAGAGGATTGTTCTTCTTGCATAGTGTTTTAGATCTTAAAGGTTTTAAGAGACTTTGATCTCGCTATAGGTTAGATAGTAAGCATCACCATTGATGTGAATGGGTTGTACAATAATTCTATCTATAGTGAAATCTCTTTCGTGTTGAAAGGGACAAGAGTACTCTCAATTTGTGAGAAACCAAGATACATCCTTGTGTTCTTTACTTTTTCGCATTTACTACTTTCATCAATACCTTAACTAGAAAAGAATCACTCATATACTTTCATACAAAACCAAAAATATTTTTCAAGTATTCATAAAAATCGATAAAATTTAAACACCTAATTCACCCCTCCCTAGGCGCATTTCATACTTACAAGTTTCTTTTACATGTTTTATATGGTTTTCAAAAACAAAGCATTTATATCAATTAGGAGTATATGAGGACCAATATTGTGCCTAGCCTCCATTGAGTTAAACAACAATTAGGAAGAATCACTAATCTTTCGGTATTGATGTTGTCGACCTTGCCCTCGCCAATTTCTTTGTCAGTAACCCACACATAAGGACGGCCTTTGTACGATTCAAGAATACATTTGCTTGTATTTATAAATCTAAAACTGATTAAGTTCATGTAAATGTTAAAGGCGGTCGTGGATGAGGTTATAAAGATGGTAATAATAATATATAAAGAGGTAGTGATTCATAGAATGCAGTATAAGCATATAAAACATTGCATGTTATAATAATGCTTGGTCATGATGCTTATATGTAGTCTCAATTCATACAGTTCGTATTGATGCTATGAAGTCATATTTTCCTACCCATCATGAATGTCAACACAATGCACAAATCAATGAGGTTTAAAAACTTATCTTCCTGAACCGTAATGAGCGTGTCCATGTCCTTCAATGAATTCGTTATTCCCGTCATTGGAAGCTGATATTAAACTTTTTGATTCAAACATTGACAGCATGGAAACAGTAACGCCTCTCCCTAGTGACATATCAGCTATGTCCTTTAAATGGTGAATTTCATAATGGTCGAATGTATGACTTTTGTCATGATCGAACATAGATCCTCCATAACAGTATTATTGACTTGGGGTGTTAGTGGTTCGTGAACTGAATTGATTGAATCATATTAATTGTATTAATTGTTCAATTCAGTTATTAAAAACCATTTTAAAAAAAGTAGTTAATCTATTTAACCAATTACAATTCAGTTTATAACTAGTTCAAACCAATTTCTGATAAAAAATCAGTTTAACATAATTTAACAGTTTTCAAATTAGTTTTGTTGAAAAATTTAATTTTTTAATTAAATTTTAAATTGGTTTGAAATATTCTTTTTAATATTTTTTTCAGTTTTTTTAATTTCAAAAATAATTTTTTTTGAAAAAATTTATAAAATATTTTTCTAGGTTTTTGTATTTTGGGAAAAATAATTCCGAAATTTTTATTTTAAAATAAATTATTACTGTTTTTTCGTAAAAATATTTTCAAATATTTATATTTTTGAAAAAAGAAATTTTTGAAAATTTATTTTTAAAAAACAACAAAATTTCATTTTTTTTCAAAAAAATCCAATTTTATATATTTTGATAAAATAATTTCAGTTTTTTTCTGAAATTTCCCGTTTTTATTTCTTAAATTATTTTTTTATATTTTTGGTAAAATAATTTCTATTTTTTATTTTCAAAAAAGAATTTTCAGGTTTTATTCGAAAAATTTTTCCAACTTTTTTGTTTTTATTTTTTAAAAAAATACACATTTTTATATTTTTTTGGAAAAATAATTTCAGTTTTTATATTTTTTTTTTAAAAATATT
>CM038796.1:50008181-50093006 GCA_021764765.1 Vicia sativa
TGAAGATAAAGTTAGTGGAAGGATAAAGATACATTGTTGAATAATAAAGCTTTGGTACGATCATCATTACATCATTCGGCATTGGTTTCCCTAGCCGTAATGGTATTTTGAATGTGGTGAATTTTAGTCTGATAGATATGACACACGAAATCCTAACATTAAGACTCTATTTATACTAATTAGAGCCATAGCAGTCGACCCGTAAGATCTTGCCACGTTTAGAACATGCGGCGCACCATGCTTCTCTTGCTTCCACGTTCGAACCGTTTCTTCGGTAGCGTTTCAACTCCCTTTTATCCGCTGTGTTTGAATTTCAAATACTTATACCCTTCGATTTGAACCCATTTCCTCAATCTGATTCTATTGCCCGTCCAGGCTTGTTTTACATATCACCATTATTTCAGTTCGACACTCAAGACAATACATCCATTAGAAGGGCTAATTCTTTCTTTCCAAACTATGACATTCACTATGTTCCCAAGATACTTTAACATCGTCTCATCTCGAACTCCATGATCAACTTCTTGAATCACAAGATATCAAATCTTATTTAACAAAGCTTCTGGATGTTTAAGCACTTTGTTCATATGCAAAGAATGTTTATCCCAAAATGATAATTCTAATGTAAATCCTATGCTTGTCTTGAAACAAAAAAGCTTTTTGAAAAGATGTCGAAACATCACATTTTTCTTGTGCAAAATATAGCGAAAGATTGAGTGATACCAACTCAAAGGTTTTAGCAAGCCTCTAAAGTCGAGGATACCGTGTTCTCGTCATAGCTTAGCTTTCAAATTAACCAGATTAGGACTTTTAAGGGTTGTATCGTGGCACAGGTCACGGTTTTTAGAAAAACGGATTTTTAGGCTCAAAATATTTGGTGCCCACCCCTTTCACAATATTCTTTGAACCTAAGTTCAGTTAACTTGATGCAAGCAATCATCTCTCACAAGAGGAAATTGATGGTTGAGAAACCATCGCAGTTTATTGATAAATGCAACTTTGACTTTGTTAAGGCGAGTTTATTGAATGACAGCTACTCACATTTTGTTCTTAATGCTTGATCAACGACTTTGTTCTTTATTGAGGATGTTATTCGATTATCCTTGCATTTCTACTTTGTAATCATTTACCCTTTTATTTTGCCTAAGCGACTTATTATCAAGTTCGACTTAAGCGGGATTTTCATTTTTATTTTCCATTTTTGTTTGTTTTGGCAAACCAACCGTTGATCTCCACTCATCTTTGATTTGCGAGGTGATTGTGGCGGTCTAAATCCTTCTGAGATGAGGAATATTTGTTGGGGTATTGTCTCCCTTGGATGCACATTGTTGACAATTGAAACTTGGTCTGGTTCTCAACATTTGAAGGATAGCCATTGTTGTATCCTTTGAGTATACTCTTGATGAGTTTTGAAGCTCAATCATATCAATGAACAACGTAACACCTTCTAATTTACATGATTTAAATAATTTTAATCGAGTTTTATCCACAACATCGAGGGCGTCACAATTTAATTAATTCAAATAACCAAAAGCGGTGAACATGCCTTTATTGAAGAGCATATCAAATAAAGCGAAAACACGGATTATGTTTAAAAGCAAATATAACATAAAAATCGAGAATACTTCAATCAATAATTGTTCAAAACATAAACCAAAGCGGCGGTTTAAATCCATAAAATCCCAATCATTCGTTCCCCGATTCTTACAACTACGACGCAGTGATGACAACGTGACGCGGATTAACTAAGTAGCACACTACAAGGCATCCTCACAATTCTTGAGCAGCTATACTCCTCAATCTGAAATCATTAAAGTAAGGGTGAGATTTCATCAGATTAAAATGCATTATACATTTCTCAAAAACAATAAAATAATCAATTCATTATTCACCCTTGTTTACTGACATTAGCATACGATTCACAAACACAATTCACACATTCATTATACATACAGCAACAATTAAATGCAATTGAAACAAAGATTCATCCTTACATGTTACAATGACATATGCAATGCAGACTCAATGCATGTGGTACCAATCGTGAACCACATCCACACCTGTTAAAACACCTCGGAAAGCAGTCGATCAATGATTGCCCATCCCATTGGGTTAAGAATCTGGCCTCACTACCTCTGCCCGTTAGGTAAGTTTATTGGCCCTGCAGTTCAATTCCTTGGGTGAGATGAACCATCACCAATGCTTATGCATGCACATCAGTATGCAACTCAAAACCGCAAACTATGAACATGCAGCATTATTCCATTCATGATCAATAACGCAATGACCACATCTAACAGATAATTCATGATATAACATTAATCATAATACATGGGATCAACACACAACATTTACATAGCGAATAACCACTGAAATTACAACATATTACGTATTACGGAAACCATATTAATTCCTCAGATCTGATTCTTGGTTTGAAAATATTTTCATTAGGTAGTACTGGTTCGCTTTCCAACAATACCATCTATGCCTCGAGATTCTGATTAAAAAGATATGGCGAAATCGTTTGGAAAATTACAATCATTCAGCCCACAGTATGCATCGATGCATAAGGCTATGCATCGATGCATAAACGCTGCATCGACCCAAAATTGAATGCACGATGCATAACATAAATTTTTTCATTTTAAAATTTTCTTGATGTGTGTTGACACATCGCATCTTACATCGATGCATAGCCACATTTTGGCCTATGTATCGATGCATCATCTGCATCGATGCATAGCTTAAAAATTCCCCATGGATCAATGCATGGCTCATTAGTCGATGCATAGCTTCAAGCTTACGGTTTTCAAAAATTACATTGCATGCATCGATTCATAAAGGCTTGTGTCGACCCGTACTGTTGTTTTCATCAACAACCGACTTTTCTTCATTCACAATTCCCATTACACCCAAACTTCACCAAACCTCATATCATCATAAAAACAATTACTACAATTTTTTATCAATTGATTACGAAACATGTTTCTATTCATCACAGAAGCGAATTAATTACTACAAATTCACCGTTCATACAATTCTAATCAAGGTTTTACGTTCGGATTATAACATTAGGGCATATTCAATTATCCAATTGAGATTCTTAACGGTTGAATTATTCTATCGATCATCAAAATCTATGAGGCATAATAATCGATTCAATCCCCACACCTCACGATGAATCTTGAATTCTCGGCGTTTGGCTTTTCTCCTCTTTCTCTTCTCTTCTCGATCTCACGTAGAATGCAAAATCTAATTTTCTCCTCTCACTTTTCCTTTTATTCCTTTATTTATTCCTTTTATTTTTCAAATAATAGAAATAAATAAATTAGGATTTAAGTAGAGTCTTTTACTTATACACCTACAATTCGACTTTACCTCGACCTTACTTTATTTAATTAAATAATTAAACCCATTAATCCAAAATATTAATAATTAAACCTTTAATTAAATTAATAATTAAATTTCTAATTATTGAATACTTGAATTAATTTGGGGTGTCACAACTCTCCTACTAAAAGTGTTTTAGTCCTCGAAAACATACCTTAAACGAAAAGTTCGGGATCACGAGTCCTTCATCAGGCTCTCCGGTTCCCGAGTTACATTTCCACCTCTGGTCCTCCCCAGCTACTTTCACCAATGCTATCTCTTTACCACGTAACCTTCACCTTTCAATCCTCAATTCGCGGTGTAATGCTTCCGGTCGGATTATCTCGCACATGTATATCCTCTACACGAATCTCGTGACACGGATCGAGAATGTACTTCCTCAACGAGATACATGGAAGACATCATAAATTTTCAAGTGGCGGTGGCAATCGATAAGCAACTATTCAACCTTCTATAATCGTCTGAGACCAATAAAAGCGGCAGTCAACTTCTTTGACTTCAAAGCTCGACCAATACCAATCGGAGTAACTTTCGCATAAACATGTGATCTCTTCACTAAACTCAAGATCTTTCCTCCTCTTATCATGATAACTCTTCGGCGACTACGAGAAGCCCTCGTCTTTCGAATCATCTTAATCTTTTAAAGTCGTGGGACAATCTCAGGTCCAATCACGTCACTTTCTCGGTTCGTACCACACAACGTGATGTCGACACCTCCTACCATACAATGCTTCAAATGGAGCCATGCCAATACTCGAATGAAAACTATTGTTGTGGGTAAGCTCAATCAATGGTGAATAGTATCCCAAGCTCCACCTTTCTCTAACACCTGAAGCTCAAAACAAATCTTCTAACTTGGTAAGATCGTCCTCTCCGATCGACCATACTGCGGATAATAAGCGGAACTTCGATCGTAACAATACCAAGCTTCTTTCAGCCCGTCCAAAACTTGGCGTAAACCTCGGATCTCTATCGACACAATACTAGAAGGAATACCATGCAAACTTACAATCTTCTCGACATCACAACTGACCTCTCCATTGGATAATCCATTCTTATCGGAATAAAGTGTGCGATTTTGTCAACGATCAACAACCCAAATAGAATCCACAATTCTTCGTTGTCCTAGGAAAACCGGATACAAAATCCATAGAAATTCCATCCCATTCCTCCGGAACAAACAACGGTTCCATCGATCGGCGGTTTCGATGTTCAATCTTTGACTTCGACAAACTAAACAAGCATAAACAAACTCGGCAATTTCGTTTTCATTCCGGGCCACCAAATAACTTTTCAAGTCATGATACATCTTAGTAGCCCGGGATGAATACTCGATCCACTACGATGTCCTTCTTCTAAAATACTCTTCGAAGTTACGCAATATCCGGAACCAAACTCTGTCACCAAATCTCATAACACCATTCTCGTCAATTCGAATTCACCTCCTTGACCTTTGTTAATCAATGTCGACTTATCCACCAAACCAACATAGTTTACGTCGATTCGAATTTCCTCAAGAATACCACTAGTCAACTTCAACATACCAATTTAACCTTATCAGAGTAGTCTGCGCATACCAACTCAAATCTACGTTTAACCAATTTGAATTCACGAACCATCAACATAGACATGTCACGAGGACTTCCTACTCAATGCATAACAATGTTTGCCTTCTGGGATGGTAATTCAAACCAAAATCATAATCCTTGAGAAATTCTAACCATCTTCTACCTCATATTCAACTCCTTCGATGGAAGAGATATTTGAGACTCTTATGATCACTGAATACCTCGAATTGAGAACCATACAAATAATGCCTCCATAATTTCAAAACAAATACTACTGCTGCCAACTCTATATCATGAGTCGGATAATTCCTTTCATGAACTTTCAATTGTCTCGAAGCATAAGCCACAACCTTATCTTGCATGAAACACCACCTAATCCCATCAGGGCGCATCTGATTACAACAAAAGATCTGGGTTCGGCAAAATCAGAATCGGAGCACTAGTCAACCTCTTCTTCAACTCTTGAAATCCTTTATCATAGTTAGAATCCCAAACAAACACCTGACCCTTTCTTGTCAACTTAGTCAACGGCAAAGCTAACTTCGAAAATCCCTCGATGAACTTTAGTAGTAACCTCCAAGACCGAAAACTACGGTTTGAAGCATTCTTGGTAACTTCCTGAGATACTGCTTCTACCTTCGTGGATCAACGCAATGCCATTCTTGGAAATCACATGACCAGAAAGCTTACTTCACTCGACGAACTCACATAGACAAATTACATCTGACTTCTTTTCTTTCAACAATTCCAACACAATTCTAAGATGTCACCATGCCTTCATCATTCTTTGAATAGATCGAAATGTCATCATTAAACATCACCACAAACTTATCAAGATCTTGATGAAATATCTTGTTCATATACTCCATGAAAACACGGTGCATTAGTAACTCCAAATGGCATAGAATAATCATAATGTCCATACCTCATTCTAAATTCAGTTTTCTAAATATCTTCTGTCTTCACACGATTCTGATGATATCCAGATCTCAAATCAATCTTCTTGAATACCTGACTCCAACTAACTGATCCATCAAATCATCAATCCTCGGCAATGGATCTGATTCTTGATTGTAACTTTGTTCATTGCACGTAATCAACACACAGTCTCATTGAACCCTCTTTCTTTTTAACCAATAACACAGGAGCACCCCACGGTGAAACACTAGGCCGAATAAACTACTTCTCAAGTAATTCCTCCAACTGTTTCTTCAACTCAGACAATTCAGATGTCGACATGTGATAAGGCACCATCGACACGGACTAGTTCAGAATCGGATCTATAGTAAACTCCACTTCTCTCTCAGGTGGCAATTCACTAACATCCTCCGGAAACACTTTTGGGAATTCATTCACAACAGGTAATTCATCACTCTTAGCTTTTCCTCTCACCTCCGTCGAGGAATACAACATAAACACTACCACACCATCATTAACAACTCATGACTACGATCATCCATCCTATCTTTATTAGAGTCTTCCATCGAATCATATGGTTCCACAAGCTTCTAAGAACTTCATTCATATTCATCACTTTGTACTGATTAGATAGCAAGACAATTATATACCATCAATACAATTTCGTCTACTATCAACAAAAGATTAAGAATTAAGTCCTTAATTTGTCAATAGACATCAATCATCACAGGATATAAATCATCATTACCGACACTTCTTGTTCTCATAATCGTACTCACCTTTTGCACTTCAACTATGACTCCACGATCAAATGATTCCAACATTCTAACCACTCTTTTCTTTGTCTTTCAAGCGGTACCTCTTACCAATGACTTACTGATGGAACATATCCGAAGCATCTCTTCTCCCACTTGGTTTCACACTCCTGCGATAAGCAATCGGAAGCAACAACAAATGCAAGCGGTGTTGTACACACTTGTCGCGTACAAAGGATAATGGCATTAAGACATGTCACACGGCGACTATGCTCTGATACCACTATTGTAACACCATCGTTTACCATGATTTAAATAATTTTAATCGAGGTTTGTCCACAACATCAAGGCGTCACAATTTAATTAATTCAAATAACCAAAAGCAGTGAACATACCTTTCTTGAAGAACTTATCAAATAAAACGAAAACACAGATTATGTTTAAACAGCGGAAATATAACATAAAAATCCGGAATACTTCAATCAATAATTGTTCCAAAACATAAACCAAAACATTAGTTTTAAATCCATAAAATCCCGATCATTCATTCCTCGATTACAACTACGAGCATTACGACAGCGGATAACTAAGTAGCACAACTCTAGAAAGCATCCTCACCAATTCTTGAGCGCTATACTCCTCAATCTGAAATCATTAAAGTAAGGGTGAGATTTCATCAATATTAAAATGCATTATACATTTCTCAAAAACAATAAAACAATCGATTCATTATTCACCCTTGTTTACGGACATTAGCATCGATTCTAAACACAATTCACATTCATTATACATACATAACAATTAAATGCAATTGAAACAACTGAATTCATCCTAACATGTTACAATTACATATGCAATGTAGACTCGAATGCATGTGGTACGATAAATGAACCAAGTCCAACCTGTTACACCTCGAAAACAACGTCGATCAATGATTCGCCCATATCATCGGGTCAAGAATCTAGCCTCACTACCTCTGCCCGTTAGGTAAGTTTATTAGCCCTGCAAGTTCAATTCCGCACAATGGGAATGACCCATCAACAATGCTTATGCATGCACATCAGAAGCATGCAACAGTTCAAAACACAAAATATGAACATGTAGCATTATTCCGTTCATGATCAATAACAGCAACAACATATGCTAACAGATAATTCATGAATATCACATTAATCACAATACATGGGATCAACATACACCATTTACATGCAACGAATAACCACGAAATTACAACGTATTCGTATTATGGAAATCATATTAATTCCTCTAGATCTCAATTACTGGTTTTGAAAATATTTTCATTAGGTAGTTGTAATACGGTGGGAGAACTGACTTTGGAATTTGTTTTTCTTTTTATCGCAAATGTTGCGGATAGCAAGAGTCGCCACCGACTTTTCTTTTATCCAATTAAGGGAAGGTGAAAAGAACAGAAAAAGACCTTCGTTAGATTCTGAGTAAGGGAAAAGGTTATGAAAAGGGAAGGTATTAGCACCCCTTTCCATCCGTAGTTATCTACGGGCTCTTAGTTGCTTTTAGCTCACTTTAAAATTGCTTTCTGTGTGTGTGTTTGAAAAATGTTTTTGAAAAGGCATTTCGCTTTGACTTACGTAATGATTCATATTTGGAATGTATCTGAAGTGTTTGGAAATGTTTTGTTTTGAAAATGTTTTAACTTTGACAAAGTGTGAGGTGTGAAAAGTATTTTGATAGAGCAAGCAACTAAAAGTCTTATTACCTACTCGAGATAGTCGTTTTGTGTTGTTTTCGTTCCTTTAGAATAGTGTTATCCGTACCATTAGTTGGTAGGTAACCTTATTCGTTGGATGTAAAGGGACATTCGAAGGGACATCGGATGGTTATAGAACTTGTAGGAGTATCTTAGCATATTGAAGGGGCGATCATCACTTTTCGTGAGCAACAATCGAGGGGCGAGATCATGTTTTCGTGAAGTCACGTCGGGGACTCATGATCTTTGATTCGAAGGGACTATGATGATATGTTTGTGAACAGCGGTGCTAGGATACCTCTACGTTCGAGGACTTGACCATTTATTGAAAACAGCGAGAGAGAATACCCTAAGGGTGCATGTGTGAAAAGAGTGTGTCAAATTCGGATATTTTATCTTGGAATTAGAAGTGATCTACATTTGTTTTTATCTTGCCATACACACCTAGTTACTAGTAGTTTATAGGGTGCAGAAAGTAAATGCGAAAATTAAAGTCGGAAAAGTAAATGTCCTCTGTTGTTACATGGCTTTGGGCGATTACATAATATAAGTGGAAAGTAAAAGGCAGAAAATGTAAATCTACGCTATTACATGATAAAAACTTTGCGACCTATACATCCTTTCTGGAATTGTAAATGCGGAATAAGAAATAGATAATCAGAATAATAATAAAAATGTTAGCAAAATGTTTTAGAAATTAGTAGAAAAAAGGTTTTTAGGTTATTAATCCTAATTAGATGATAGAGTAATTTTTTGGGAATTTTCTGGATTGGTTTTAATGAGAAAAAGTAATTAAAAGTCAATTTAATGGTTAATTAACAATTAATTAAAATATGCATGTAAAAATATTAATTTTTATGTCAAAAATTAAATAAGTATTTTTCTGATTAAAATGCAAAAAGAAAATCTTTTTGGTGATTTTTTAATGCATGAGAAAATTGTTTGAAAAGAAATTAAATTAAATAGAAAAATATGAAAAGAAATAAGAAAAAGAGTTAGTTTGCAAAGTGTTAAAAAGAAAGTGACACTGCCAAGGATCGAACCCCTGACCATGCCTTCAACACGCGCGCTGCTTGCCACTGAGCCATCCTGCACTTTGTGTTAGTTAAATGAAACAAAAAGAATATAAACGAAATTGATTTCTGAAAACCAAAACGCGCGCGAAGATCTTCATCTTCTTCGTTTGAATTTTTAAACCTATAGCGACGACCTTGTTCGTCGCTAAAGCCCCTACAAATTTTCAAAATCACATAGAAGCAATATAAATTCATTGTGAGTACATGGTTCATTGGGAATTTAGTTACGAAACACGATGGTGGTCTCGGTTTTGTCCATTTTCCTAGAATGCAAAGCCCTAAATCGGACTATGAACCTAGCCATGGAAGATTTCGATTCATACTCAAAACACAATTAACCAATGCGAAAGCTTGAAACATCATTCTAAGCGCAAACAAACAATCAAAACATGTTAAATATGCATGAATAATCAAAATCGATTTTGAAAGTTTTGAACCAAAAAAGCGTGATTTCGTGATTACAGGCTTGTTGATGGCTTGTGAGTATACGGAGCGAATCAATGAACCTCAGGAATGTATTGCAATGCTTAGAATTAGTTGAATCGATCTGGAACTAGGGCTGCCAATAGCTTGCAATACACGATTTTTTTTAGTTTTGTTAGGGTTCTTAGAGGCAGAATTTTCGTCTTTGTGTCATGTGAATGCATTGTGTACTTATAGTGGATGGATTTAGGTTAAAAATCATGAAGAAATAATGTACCAATCAATGAGAAAATATTTGATTTGGTATAAAACCACATATTGCCTTTTTGATCAAATTTCAATCAATTCCTTTGCCAATTAATGCCAATTTCGAATTTTCCAGCTTGTGTGGCTTGCTTGGACCTCAAGAATGAGAGAAAAATCCAATTTGCATTTAATTTTGATTTTCTACCTTTTATTTTAATTTAAATGGCTTTTAAATGATTAAAATCCAAAATAAATAGAAAATAAAAGATAAAATTCGTGGCCTTGGGCTTGGAGATTCCAATTCAGCTGAGAAACAAGTTTGAACCAACAAAAGTTAGGCCCATTTGCAAAATTTTGGCTTTTGTGAAGTATTTCTCTTTGTGCACCTCTTCAAAAATGCTCAACTTGTGCAAGGTGTATCTTGCTCAATTTTTAACATTTTTGGGTGTTCTTGGACTTTTTAGAAATCTATAGATGTCCTCTAAAAAACCTCTTTGGTTTCATCTCAATTGAAGTTTCCATGCTCAATAACACTTCTTCACAAAAGTTGACCTTTGTTGACTTTGAAAAGGACACTGTAATATTTTGATCCATATCTTCCAAATGAAGCATTTTCTGACCAAGCTTATGAGACATGAAGTTGTAGAGAATTTAATTCTCTTCATGATGAAAGGTGGTGGAAAAGTTTAAGATAAAGTATGTGAAAGTTATATATGCAGTGATACATTGACTTTTATGCGAAAAGCCCAATTTAGAAACTTTGACTTTTGATCAATTCTTGATTTTTCTTGATGAATCATGATCAACCCTTGATCAAATGATGAATGTTACTTCAAAACATGGATGTTGACCAAAAATTATGAAGTTTGACTGTATGTTGACCACGGTTGACTTTTTGTCCAATACTGTTGATTTTCAACCATCGAAAGCAATTATGCGAGGAAACTTGACTTGTAAGGCTTGAAACCTGACATGGAGATTCTTTGAAGAATATGATGAGGCATGATGACCACTGGAGATGTTGGAAACCACCTTGATCTGAGGGTGGCTAAACCCTAGTTTGGGTTGATTGCTTAGGAGAGGGTTTGTCTGGTCAACCCTTGTGAAATCCTTAAGCATGGATATGCGAAATGTATTGAAAAGTAGGAGGGAAAATTTTGGGGTATGACAGTAGTACTCGTTCTAAGCTTTCCAACGATACCAACTATGCCTAAATCGGAGTTACGGTTAAAAAGATATGACCGAAATCGTTTCAGAAAAATTCTATTCAGCCCAACATAGTATGCATCGATGCATAAGGCTATGCATCGATGCATAAACAGCTTGCATCAACCCAAAATTGGTATGCATCGATGCATAACATAAAATTTTCTGCATTTTTAAAATTTTCTCCAGTATGTGTCGACACATACGCATCTTGCATCGATGCATAGCCCTATTTTTGGCCTATGTATCGATGCATACACATCTTGCATCGATGCATAGCTTCAAAATTCCCCCTATGGATTGATGCATGGCTCTATGAGTCGATGCATAGCTTCTCAAAGCTTCTAGTTTTCAAAAATTACACTACATGCATCGATTCATAAAGGCTTGTGTCGACCCATACTGTTGTTTTTCATCAAAAACACAACTTTTCTTCACTGTTACGAATTCCCATTACACCCAAACTTCACCAAACCTCATATCATCATAAAACATAATTAATTACTGCAATTTTTTATCCAATTGATTACAGAAACATGTTTTCTATTCATCCTAGAATCATATTACACAAATTCACCGTTCATAGCAATTCCAATCAAGGTTTTACGTCGGATTATAACATTAGGGCATATTCAATTATCCGAATTCGAGATTCCTAACGGATTGAATTATTCTATCGATCATCAAAACCTATAAGGCATAATAATCAGATTCAATCCCCCCTTACCTCGCGATGAATCTTCGAATTCTCGGCGTTTGGCTTTTTCTCCTCTTTTCTCTTCTCTTCTCCAATCTCACGTAGAATGCAAAATCCTAATTTTCTCCTCTCACTTTTTCCTTTTATTCCTTTATTTATTCCTTTTTATTTGTCAAATAATAGAAATAAATAAATTAGGATTTAAGTAGAGTCTTTTACTCCATACACCCTACAATTCAACTTTACACCCCTAACCTTCCTTTATTTAATTAAATAATTAAACCCATTAATCCAAAAATATTAATAATTAAACCTTTAATTAAATTAATAATTAAATTTCTAATTATTTAATACTTTAATTAATTTCGGGTGTCACAAACACTACCCTGCCCCGGGTTAAAAATGAGGTTTTTCTGAACAGAAAAGAAACTCCTACTTCAAGGCTCAAAAGGGGTTGACGAGGGTCTAACTCCCTTATATCTCCGGTGTTCGGGGATTTGAAACAAGGCATGTACATCGTCATCAGGGTTTTTATTCAAAAGCAATACCGTTTGAGATTCTTGGTATATTTTCGTCATCCTCCCTACAGAGGCTTTGCTTCATTGAGAAGAGTTGAATATCAAAAGTATTTGAAAACAATTAAGAGTGAATACAAATGGATTAGTTCAAGACAAGCATGTTCAATGCATTATAATTATCATTCAAAAGATGAAAATGTTCTGC
This sequence comes from Vicia sativa, assembly GCA_021764765.1. Classification (NCBI taxonomy): domain Eukaryota; kingdom Viridiplantae; phylum Streptophyta; class Magnoliopsida; order Fabales; family Fabaceae; genus Vicia; species Vicia sativa. Next base: position 50,020,910 of record CM038796.1, read on the forward strand.
ATACAAGCATGTACTAAACAAACAAGAAAGATTACAAATGAGAATGCAAATGAATCTTGAAATTGCCGTCGAGAAGACTTGACTTGTTGCCTTTGACGGTGCACTTTGAAGTCTTGACATTCGCCGAGCTAGCGGAGGACTCGGACATGACCATCTGGCGTGAAACTAATAACTTTTGCCTCAATCAGATCCCATACCTTACACTTGAATGCATAGCAATCTTCAATGTGGTGTCCAACGGTACCGGAATGAAATCCACAAATGGCACTAATATCATAGCTACTCGGACGCTTGTCAGGAGGAGGAAGTGGTAGCATGGCCTTTGGAACTACCAACTTGAGCTCAAGCAACCGTCTCAACGTCTTAGCATAAGACATCAGAATGACATCGAATCTTCTAGGAGCACAGTTTTCCTGCTGCTTTTGATTCTGTTGGTGAGGTGCTTGATGAGTCGGCGGCTGGAACTGGAACCGTTGATTATCCTGCTTCGAAGCACGAGTTTTCTTTTTAGGCGCAACAATATGCATAACGACCATATCAGCAGCGGGAACAAAGGTGACTTGAATGTTCAGCCCTCTGGGAGTAAACAGGATAGTCCCTTTGTCAAGCAAATTCTGAACCTCATTTTTCAATGTCAGACAGTCTTTCGTATCATGACAGGGTGCCCTGGAATGGAAATCACACCTGGCCATCACATCATACTCGAATAGAAACCCTTCATGCATGGCAAGAGTTCGGAGTTCAACCAACCGAAACTTGAGCAATTGAGGAAGTAACTGAGCATATGGCATTAGAATGAGATCGAATTGCCTTTCAGAGTGTGACGACCCTAGTTGAAGAGCTTTACCTTCTAGACCTTTCTGAATAATAGGAATTAGACGTGAAAGAGGAGACCTCAGAATACAGGGTGGTGGAGGAGATGCATGCCCAGCTTTAAGGCTCAAAGAATTCCCCAGAGTATAAGGAGGAATAGTGACTCCTGTTGCTGTAGAAAAAATGGGATCATCTCCCTTTCTCAACACGGTCCCTAAGATTTCCATAATCAAACCCAGCTGAGTTTTCAATTGTTGGTTCTCTTCTTTCAAGTCTTGCATGTCTAGCATAAGAAATCCCATTTGTTCCTTCATTTCATCCAGTTCCCTGCGAAGTTGTTCCATTACTTGATTTCAATCACAGAGTGGCAAAGGGGCAAAAATCACAATTTTGAAAAGAGAATACAGTGCGAGTAAGAGGAATCCCAAGTTTCAAGTACATTATGAATGCATGAAATGGATGAATATGCATGTTGGGTATGTACATATATTTTCGACATTTCTTTTTAAAAGAAAACAAACATGCTAAGATACTAGTACATTATGCATTGATCATGGGTTTACTATTTCCATGAGCAATCAGCTAACTGTGTGATTTCTTGCTCGGTTTGGAGAAAAAAGGAATCATGGAATGAATGGCTAAATACCATAGCAGGATCACGGATCGATAGAAATACCGAGTCACCACCGAAAATGCCGAGTCACCAATGGGGTCACCAGCGGTGCACCTTAGTAATGATATCCATGACTCACGGGGTGATTCTATACACAGCAGGGGTCCCTAATGATAAGCAGTCGATGATCCTTTATCGAGTACTTGACTACTACAACAAGGTGTAGGGCAAAACACGTCGTCGAATCCGTCGAGTTCGGTACTTCATGCCTCCTCACATGCACCACGGGATGCGGGATTCGACATGAACCTCCATCTAGCCTATATGTCACTGGTCGGGGTAGTGTGCCTTTTACCTCAAGTAACACCCACCCAAATCAAGAGATCAACCAGTACAACAGCAGTATACAGGATATATGAAAGTAGTAAATATGCCACATAGAATGCAATGCAAAGCATACAAAGGATGGCACGATAAAGCGAGTACGTAAATAAACACCCAATAGACATGAAAAAGAAAGCTAGGAACAACTCCTGGACGGACCAGCAATAGTTCGACTGTCCCCAGTGGAGTCGCCAGCTGAAACCACTCGGCTGAACTTTCCGACTGATAGGGGTATATCAATGGAGTCGCCATCGAACGTCTTTTATCTCACGACGGAGAAAGGAAAACATCGAGTAAACCTGAAGGGGAGAAATCGCGGTCCTATGACCGAGAGATCAATAGAATCTAGGTAATGGATTTAGTTACGCGAGGGGAAGGGATTAGCACCCCACACGCCCGTAGTACTCTATAGTATCCACTTTCTATTTCTAGCTAAAGGGTGTGTAATATCTATCTATGCTTAATCGCTACAATGCATACAAAAGAAAGGAAAATAAAAAACCACGGAAAAGAAGGAAGTATTTACAAAGTTTGCTCGATCAAGCCCGTGACAAGATGCCTCGTATTCCGTGTGATGGGAAAGTCGAACATCGTAGTTAAGCTCACTTATTTTGGTGAGTTTGTGTTTTTACTTGTGAAAAGGTTTTAAACACAAAAGAAAAGCGCGCAAAGGCGAAAAGAGTTTGTTTTGGTTGGTTGCTTTTGCCTTGAGAAAGGAGTTCAAACCATTATTAAGTGTTTTGTTTTCAAAGGGAAAAGAAAAGCAAGCTTTCGTTTTATTACATGCATGGATGCAAAAGAAACTAGCAAAACAAAAGTTAGACCTATGGTTTGAGGATGTAAAAGAATCTCTACCTATGTTGACATGGAAAGGATGTGAATCCTAATGTCTAGGCTAGAGAACCTATCCTAACTGAGCAAACCTGAGGAAAACAATTAAGCATGCACAACCCACAAGTAGAATTGCCCTAAACGGGTCTTTAAATAAACCAGAGGGGTTCCTGAACATGCTCCAACTATGGAAGGCCCATCATGCATCTCTATTCCTACTTCTCATGGAAAAAGAAATCTGTAAAGCCCTACTTCTCATGATATCTAGGAAATCTGTAAGAGAATGCAGTAAATGGCATAGAAACTACCACACAGATATAGAATCCGAAGAGTACTGCGAGCTAGAGAATACTCCGGAAAACTTCAAGTGTTGCAGCCATGCAATAAGAATAAACTGGTGAGAATATCTCGAGGTATCAGAAAAAGTGGAATGCGCGTTCATGCGTATCCGCAGCAATAAGGCCTGCAAGAAGGGATTTAGACCCAAAAAACAAGTAGAGGAATGCACACGTGGGTGTACAAACGCAAAACACCTGCAAGAAGGGAGTTAGACCCAAAAAGCAAACAAAGGAATGTATACGTGGGTATACAAACATACAACAAACTGCGAAAAGGGAGTTGGACCCAAAAGGCAAGCACAAGGAATGTATATGTGGGTATATAAACATGAGAAACCTACAAAAAGGGAGTTAGACCCAAAACGCAAGTAGAAGAATGTATATGTGGGTATACAAACGCGAAACAACAAAAGAAATGTGTCATATATGCTTACAACACAGGCCCCTGCATCAAATACATGTCAAACACTGTCTAATAATATTAGAACACCTGCTTTTTGCACTCGGAATTAAGAAATAGTAGAAAAAACCAGTATAGGTCGCGCTAAGCCTACCATACCACGCTAAGCGCGACCCAAACAGAAGCCACTGCACTTAGCCTGCTCTAGACCGTGCTAAGCGCGACCTGCAAAACAAAATTCAGTGAGTTTGGCGCTTAGAGCGCTCCTGGTGGCGCTAAGCGCGACCTGTAGCCTGCAGAAATGCTATTTTTTATCCGGATCACCTGTCCATGAAGCTCTCATGCCAAAAAGTTGATCCATACAGTTAGGCAATTGTTCCAATGCTCATGTATGTGATGTCATGCACGGATATGTATAGGAATGCAAGTTGACACAATGGTTCCAATGCTCATAGGTGCAATGTTATGCATGAACATGTGCGAAATGCAAGCGATGAATCAATAGTTCCAATGCTCATGTATGCGATGCTAAGCATGAACATGTACGGAATGCAAGGAATTAACCATTCTAATGTGTGTATGATGAAGGTCAGTGCATGAACGTGATTACAATGTAAGTTGTGTCGACAACCTAATGTTCCTCATGCATAGTATCGATGCAAGCAAGGCATGCTACGAAGAAGTAAAAAATGATCATGTCAAATCCTAATTACACATTAACACAAACACTTGGGGTGCGTATGCATGAACTATGTACAATGCACAATGTACCTAGTGATTAAAACGCTTCAGAAGCTACATGTTGACACGCTATGAATGCAAGCTATCCTTCAACTCAAATCATGTGTCAATGCAATTCAATCAACCTAAATGCTCTCTAATGCATGAGCATGTGTTAGATGATGCAACCTAAATGCTCTCTAATGCATGAGCATGTGTTAGATGATGCAAGGTCCATAGGTTTGCGGCTTGAATGCAAACAAAATACAAATGCATGTATGCTATGTACAAAAATCTTCACACCGACACCAATAACGTTGCAAAATCTGATTCGAAACAAAGAATTCAAGCATGATAGTTCAAGAATCAGAATCTACATTAAATTTGCATGCAATTTCAGTATTCAATTTCTAGAAAAGCTGAAAGTCAATAACAACTTAAAATAAGTGCTTAATTGACCTAAACACTTACCCGAACCTGAGGTTTGAGTCAAATTGAAGAGGAATTCCTTGTGCTCTTCAAAGAAAATACCAAATCAGCTCCGTATTGATAATAATCCTTGAAATCAACCTTGAACTCTTGAAGAAATTTGAAGACTTCAATGGAGGATTGGGGAAGATGAAGGAGAATTACTTAATTCTTGAAATTGGAGAGAAATTCGGAGTAACTGGCTTCTTCTAGGTCAGATTCGAACAGAAGAAGGAGAAGAGGAGTAAGATCCTGTAGAGAGAAGACTGCGATGAGAAGATGAAAGTTACAGGGCGTGCTTAGCGCGGTCTGGGTGGTGGCAGTTGTTATGCAGAAGTCCGGTGGCGGCCTGTGGTGGTTGCTTGGAGGGAAAATTGCAATTTGATTTCAATTTTGCTTTTTGTTGAGAGAGAATTTTGGAGTGAGTTGTGTTCAAGATTAGACAAAATGACCTCCCCCCCCCCCTTTTCTTGTGAAGACAAAATGTATTTATAGCCTTGGATCCACAACCAAGCCCAAATTATGATTATCCGAATAATTTTCGTAATTAACCCAAAACTGTCAAATCCGTCGAGAATTTGAAGTCGGACTCTAAACGAAAAGTGTTTGGAATGCGATTTTGCTTGTGTTAATCAAACTTTCTACGATCGGTGAGCGGTGAAGCAGAATAAATTTACGAGTTTCAACACACTTTCTAGATGGGTGATACATGTAAAATTGATCCCTTTGTTTGCCACTTGGGATACCTTGAACGAGACAACCTCGTGATCAATCTTGCATGCGACTACATGTATGTTTATGCAATCGAATTATAAGCCAGCAATACGAGAAAAGGGAGGGTAAATTTTGGGGTACAGCACCGTTGTGTGAAATGTCAGGCATTTGCGTCTACTCAAGCTGAATTATTACATATTGTCTTGATCCCATGGCCTTTCTATCAATGGGGGACATCTGGGTCGTTCGATGGCGTGGGACGATTAACGTTCTCATTGTAGCTGTGGACTATTTTACCAAATGAGTGGAGGTCGAGGCTGTATCTCGGATATCAGCAGAGCGCGTACGCTGTTTTTATTGGAGAAACATCATTTGCCATTTTGGGTTTCCCCGGGTCATTGTTTCCGACAATGGTACTCAGTTCGCAAGTGCTTCGGTTGTGAAGTTCTGCAAGGAGCTCCAGATAACAAATAAGTTCATTTTTGTAGAGCATCCTCAAGCTAACGGACATGCGGAGTCAGCTAATAAAGTAATTCTGAATGCAATAAGGAAGAAGTTAGATGATGTTAAGGGCTTGTGGGCGTAGTACCTTCATGAGATTCTGTGGGCATATCACACCACGGTCCACTCAACAACTCAGGAGACACCTTTTAGGATGGTTTTTGGTACTGATGCCATGATCTCGGTGGAGGTCGCTCTACCATCCTGGAGGCGGGAACATTTTGAGGAAGCGATCAATAATCGGGGGTTGGATGTTGAGGCCGATCTGGTGGAAGAAGTGAGGGACTCAAGACATGTTAGGGAAGTTGCTGCTAAACAGAGGATGGCGCGACGTTCAATTTGAAGGTGAAGCAGCGTGGGTTTGAGGTTGGGGATCTGGTACTTAAGAAAGTGACCGATCCGACCAAGAAGGGAAAGTTAGATCCCAATTGGGATGGCCCATTTAGGGTGTTGGAGAAGTTACGCAATGGAGCTTACAAGCTGGAGATACAGAAACTTGATACCATCGAAGTCGGCAGACCAAAATTTGTTTTCAGTTGAGGCCCGGTTTGAACTGTTGCTAGGATCTTTCAGTAGGTTAGAAACTTCCCAGTCTGATTGGTTTGTTTCATTCCCCATTACAGTTTTAAGCTTTTTTGGAGCTTGTTCACCTGCTGGCTCGGGCTCGAAGGGACGCTTGACCAGAGTGGCTGTTATCACAACAGTTTCCAGCGCATTCGCTTTGGGTGTTGTGTTTTTCTTCTTCTTTGGGGCCCGAATTTCAAGGCCGACCAAGTTTGATTTGGTCTCGGAGGGACCTCCAGCATTAATCTGGGCAACACGAGCCGCTACCATTAACTTCTTTTGCTCTTTTACAGACATGTCAGTCATTTTGTCTGCAATCAAAAAGAACATAAAGGAATTAGTTGAATAAAATGAAATCTATTGAAAAGAGTCTAGTAAAGGATGCTTACCTAGGAAGTTGGGAACTTCTTTCTGGGGTAATGCTAATAAGTCTTTAACCCTGATTGGCCGAAAGGAGTCTAAAACTCCCAAAGATAGGGTCTCGGATTCCCTCAGACTGTCATAGTCAAAGCCAGAAATAGGTAGCGGGTTGTTGGTCCAGTATAGGGGGAACTTGTGGTGCCTGTCGGCACCATAGATGATCTGAGGACACCGGGGACCGCACCTAACTCGGAGAAAGCGTTCTTTGTAGCCTTTGAAATTGGATGTGTAGGCCTGCAGAAAACTCCTCTTTGGGATGCAATGGCAACCCAGCTTCCGGGATCTGCACTTTTTTATTTCAAAGAAGGAAAATAACAGACCAACGGTTGGGGTTATCATTAGAGCTTTGCAAATTATTTCGAATGCTCTTATGAACCCCCAACTGTTGGGTCAGAGTTGAGAGGGGGCGACATTTATTGTTCGCAGAATGTCGGTTTCGAAGTCAGAAAAGGGGAATTGTATGTTCAGCTCTTCTACAACCCCAGCGTCGAAATAAAACCATTTAGGATTTACCCCTTTCGGGAGGGACATGCAAACATTTTCTCCAATCTCGCAGGGTTCCAAGATAACATCATCTTCGTTCCCCGTGGAGGAGATGTTCCAGAGGGAGCGTAGGGTAGCAATTTCCATATCTTTTATCAGACTTTGTTTGAAGCCTAGGGCTTCTCCTTTGAGCAGTTGGTTGGTTTCCATTGTGAGCTCCACAGAACTTGAAGAGTCAGGGTCAGAATCGCTATCAGAGGTTAGAACTTCAGAGTTAATCTTGTTCATAACCCTCTCTAGTTCTGCTACCCTTTCAACGTCTCTCATTTCTTGCATTCAATCTTCCCATAAGATTCTATGTTCCTCGCTACTTAAGTGTTTTCTATGCCCTAGTTCATCGCACTCTCTAATGATCACCATTCTAATTAGAAAAATAAAGAAAGAGAATAGAAAGGGGAATACCTGAGTGAGTGATCGAAGAGCTTGTGAAGATCTGAAGTGAGCAAAGCAACGGCAAGAAGGCAGAGAGGTTTAAATAAGGAATAGGGTTTTTGAAGAGGAATGGGCACGTTATAAAAGGAAAAGATGAGGAGGAAGCGTGTAGGTGGTTATAACCTACTTAAAGGTAATTATTACGCCTATGGGTGACTATTCAGTTGGAGAGTGTGGTCACGCGCCGAAGATCGGCTTGCCGAGGTACATCTCGTCTTGGGCTTATGGTTTTCAATTATTTGATCGTGCAATCTCAAGACATGAAATCGTATATTCAAGGGGCTTATGATCATACATAAAAGTCCTAGCCGAGATGTGGAGTCAGGATCGAGTTTGTAGAGGTCCGAGATGGAGCCCGGCTGGAAGTGTATGATCGGAGTTTGGGATGTATCCTGGAAGAGGGGAGAGGAGCGGTGTATGACCTGGGGATATATCTCGATCATGCGTCCTAGGGACCGGCTTGGATGAAGTACGAACGTTACGGCTTGGAGGAGTAATTAGTGCATTGATTCAGCGTTGAACGTTACGTTGAGAGGTTATCATTGCCTGAAACGGATGATGCTTCATCTCCAAGTTACAGTTAATGTGCTGAGAGCCGCCGTTACTGGTAAAGGAGAGGGAGATTCACGGAGTCACTCGTATAAATAGGGCTCCGCCAGCAGAAGTCTAACGCATCACACTTGAGCTTCCAAATCCCTAAATACGATTAAAAAGGTTTTTCCTGCAAGAACATTGTTAATGTTCTATATAAACTACATATTTTCATAATTCAAATTACTTCTTTCAAATTTTCAAATCAAACTTATTATATTCATTCAAACTTTCAAACAAAGTGTTAAGATTGACAAACTTTCATCAAATAATTTTGTGCACTTGTTTTTCAAAATCAATACAGAAAATTCATATCATATTCATCAATACTTGAACACTATTGTCTTTATATTTGCATGATTGAAAGGGAAGATCAATCAAGTGATTGATATAGTATTCTACATCTTTCAAACTCTTATCAAAATCAAATATATCTTGTTGTATTCTTGCTGTCCAGGATTGTTGGAAGCAAGTTGTGCATTGAAGAGGATTGTTCTTCTTGCACATAGTGTTTTAGATCTTAAAGGTTTTAAGAGACTTTGATCTCGCTATAGGTTAGATAGTAAGCATCACCATTGATGTGAATGGGTTGTACAATAATTCTATCTATAGTGAAATCTCTTTCGTGTTGAAAGGGGACAAGAGTACTCTCAATTTGTGAGGGAAACCAAGATACATCCTTGTGTTCTTTACTTTTTCGCATTTACTACTTTCATCAATACCTTAACTAGAAAAGAAAGAATCACTCATATACTTTCATACACCAAACCAAAAAATATTTTTTCAAGTATTCATAAAAATCGATAAAAAATTTAAACACCTAATTCACCCCTCCCCCTAGACGCATTTCATACTTACAAGTTTCTTTTACATGTTTTATATGGTTTTCAAAAACAAAGCATTTATATCAATTAGGAGTATATGAGGACCAATATTGTGCCTAGCCTCCATTGAGTTAAACAACAATTAGGAAGAATCACTAATCTTTCGGTATTGATGTTGTCGACCTTGCCCTCGCCAATTTCTTTGTCGGTAACCCACACATAAGGACGGCCTTTGTACGATTCAAGAATACATTTGCTTGTATTTATAAATCTAAAACTGATTAAGTTCATGTAAATGTTAAAGGCGGTCGTGGATGAGGTTATAAAGATGGTAATAATAATATATAAAAGAGGTAGTGATTCATAGAATGCAGTATAAGCATATGCAAAACATTGCATGTTATAATAATGCTTGGTCATGATGCTTATATGTAGTCTCAATTCATACGGTTCGTATTGATGCTATGAAGTCATATTTTCCTACCCATCATGAATGTCAACACAATGCACAAATCAATGAGGTTTAAAAAACTTATCTTCCTGAACCGTAATGAGCGTGTCCATGTCCTTCAATGAATTCGTTATTCCCGTCATTGGAAGCTGATATTAAAAGACTTTTTGATTCAAACATTGACAGCATGGAAACAGAAGTAACGCCTCTCCCCTAGTGACATATCAGCTATGTCCTTTAAATGGTGAATTTCATAATGGTCGAATGTATGACTTTTGTCATGATCGAACATAGATCCTCCATAACGGTATTATTGACTTAGGGGTGTTCGTGGTTCATGAACTGAATTGAATTGAATCATATTAATTGTATTAATTGTTCAATTCAGTTATTAAAAACCATTTTAAAAAAAAAGTAGTTAATCTATTTAACCAATTACAATTCAGTTTATAACTAGTTCAAACCAATTTACAGTAAAAAATCAGTTTAACATAATTTAACCAGTTTCAAATTAGTTTTGTTGAAAAATTTAATTTTTTTTAATTAAATTTTAAATTGGTTTTGAAATATTCTTTTTAATATTTTTTTCAGTTTTTTTTTAATTTCAAAAAATAATTTTTTTTTTTTGAAAAAAATTTATAAAATATTTTTTTCTAGGTTTTTTTTGTATTTTGGGAAAAATAATTCCGAAATTTTTTTATTTTAAAAATAAATTATTACTGTTTTTTTTTTTTTCGTAAAAAATATTTTCAAATATTTATATTTTTGAAAAAAGAAATTTTTTTGAAAATTTATTTTTTTAAAAAAAAACAACAAAATTTCATTTTTTTTTTCAAAAAAAATCCCAATTTTATATATTTTTTGATAAAATAATTTCAGTTTTTTTTTTCTGAAATTTCCTTCGTTTTTTTATTTCTTAAATTATTTTTTTATATTTTTTGGTAAAATAATTTCTATTTTTTTTTATTTTTCAAAAAAAGAATTTTCAGGTTTTTTATTCCGAAAAATTTTTCCAACTTTTTTTTGTTTTTTATTTTTTTAAAAAAATACACATTTTTTTTATATTTTTTGGAAAAATAATTTCAGTTTTTATATTTGTTTTTTAAAAAAATATTTCTGTTTTTGGAAATTTTTTCGAGTTTTTTTTTATTTCTCAAAAAAAATTTCCAATTTTTTATATATTTTTTTTATTTTCTAAGAAAAACAAGTTTTTTCAGTTTTTTTTTTGAAATCAATTTTTTTTTAATTTTTTAATATTTTAGAAAAAAAATTATTTGATTTTTTTATAAAATACTAATTTTTGTAATAAAACCAATTTATAATAAAAACTGATTTTGAACTATTTTAAAACTGCATTAAAATTGTTTTGAATAAATAGTTCAGTTTAATAACCATTTAAATGGTTCAGTATTTTTTTATGTTTCAACTCAATTCATGCAATCTGATTGATTAACTACATTTTAAACACTCCTAATTAGTGTTATCTTCTGTTAATGCTTTAAACGCGTTCTTTGCCGAAACTGACTTCGCGAGATTGTTTCTATCACAGCTGGTCAGGATCTTGTTTCCTATATGCCCTCTATGAAACATTGTTTCCGGATCTTATTTCTATGTTGCACGTTTTCCTAAGGAGAAATATTCAAGCCATGTTTTGGTCAGCTCTAACAATTTCAATACGTCCGGGAATATGGTTTGAGATATCAGAAATTAAACATGCCAATAACAGTCATGACAACCGATTTCTATTACCACGTTTCGTGGACAATCACAAACATCAGGATTTAACAAGAAATAAGAAACTTATCTGAATGTTATCCCCCACTTGAAGATAGATAAATGATAATGGGAACATCAATAAATCCTGGCTATAGAAACTGATGGTTAAAGATCACACAAACCACAATCTGATTGGTCATGGAAGAAACCCAATTCTTTAATTGGCGACGTCAACGTTTTTCCCGATTGGTTAGGACATCCCAAGCAGGCTTGTGCCCATCCAAAAAGTAGATTTGGACTAGTAATGCTTAGTAACCCAAACACACCCATCAGTAATGGTTCTAAAATATCGAATCCGGACCACTGTAATCCAACTACCACCGTCTTTGTGCCTCTTCTGCGATTTCAAGCTCAAAACAAGTTAAATGCAGTCGGCTACAATACAAGACTCTTAGAGACTTTAAGACAAATATTCATAATTCACAATGATAGGCTACAATAATTATAAAGTTACTAGTAAAAAACTCATGCTGTCGCACGGGTTCCGTCGGAATTTTATATTACATGTATCTAATTATGACTTGTAAAATTCATTTATATACATTAAAGATAAAGATAAGTTAATGTAATTCAACAAAAATTTAATCTATTTTGAACCAAATAATATTTTAAATTAAAATACACATTATATATTTTTCACTATCAATTTTTAAATATTTATTTGTATTTATAATAAATCGTACAATTATTTTTAAAATTTCAATCATTTTTATAAGTTCAATTATATATAACAACAACAAAAGAAATATTTAAAAGATAAACATTAAAATGATCAGTCTAGAACTAGTATCTCGTAGATATGTTCACATCTACCCGTGACAGTTTCCCGTCATATATCAATTTTAAATCCTAAAATTTATGACGGCTTCCCGTCAAATATCGCTTTTAAACCCTTCTTTTTATATATCATATTTACAATTTTTACAAACCTACCATGTATGACAGCTCCATTTTAGATGAATATTTACATTAGGTCTTATTTATATGTCTTTTAACATTAGCTAAATTGGAACATTGTATTAAAATATGAAAATTAAAATTAACAGTCAACAACTGGTATCTCATAAATACGTCCACATCTACCCCTAAATATTAACATAGATATGGAAAATTAATACTTAATTTTGATTATAAAAAATAAAAAATATTTTTGTATTAATCAAATACTCAATTAAATATACTAAATTTTAGATTAGTAATTGGTTATGACATTATATATAATTTTTCCAAGTAAATTGTTATTAGTCTTAAGTACAAAATTAAACATTCATGTGTTTCTATTCATTTAACTGGTAAATTCTTATTAGTCTTAATTACAAAATTAAATATTTGTGTGTTTCTATTCATTTGACTATTTCTCATTAATAAAAGAAAAAACTTCTACATTTACTTATGAAAAGTTAACACCACAAAATCAAGGGGGACAGATGAAGTATAATATCATCTTGTATATTAAAGAGAAAGTTCAATATCATGTATAATAAAGAAGATCGTATTATATTATATTTATAATTTTAAAAACCTATAAATATGACCGTTCTCCATCAAATTTCTGTTCTAAATGAATATCTATATTTCATGGTATCTTTAAATTAGTTATGTAATTGAAATTAGTTGGACTATTGAGTTATATTAATTTTTTACTATATTATAAAGATAGAAATGAAATTTTATTTTTTATTATGATAAAATGTTATAATAATCATAAGTGTTTTTTTAAATTTGTTGTCAAATAAAATAAAAATTTTAAATCTATTATATATAAAAAAAGACAACCGTTAATTTTTTTAATTTTTTATTACACGTCTATCAGACTATCGTTTATAAAGTATGAATTTATTTTTTAATTGATTGACATTCACATAGTTACAAATATAAACTAATAATATGCACCAACTTTTTAATATATGATTATCATTTATCATTAAATTTTCATGAATATCATTAACATTTTTTTATCATGATTACAATTGTAAAGTTAATTTGAAAAAATTCTGATATGTTTTAGTTATTTTATAAGTCTAAAATAATTGCTAAATATCAATTGATTTTATTTTGTTTTATTAACCTTTCTATACAAATCTAAATAATTTCAAAATATATTTTATTTCAAATAAGGAACTAAATAATTACAAAATAATTTTTATTGTTATATTTTTAGAATGTTAAATTAAATATTTAATTTTGTAATAAAAAATTTATAATTTATATTAAGAAGGGTATTTACCGATACTCTAGTACTTATGCTTAATATTATAATTTATTATAATTTTTTTCTGAATATAAAAAGATAATTTCTTTTTATTATATTATAAATACGGAAATAAAAGAGAATAATAATTTTAATAAAATAATCATTTTTGCTTTAATATAAATGTATTATTGATAATTAAAAATTATAATTATAAATAATAATATAACATTTATTATTGTAGATATCCGTAGAGAAATAAATAAAAAATTAGATCTAAGATATACTAAATAATTATTCTGATTTTCATTGGAAGATATTTTACCTTCTTTATTTAAATATATCCTTATTCTGATTAATCTTTTATAAAAATTTAAATAATTACAAAATATAGTTGATTTTAATTAGAATAGAATTAATGAGAATGATTTTAATCTCGTGATTCACTTTATGATGTTTTTATCTTTTATTATTGATTTTTTATCAATTGTATATTGTTTAAAAGGAATTTAATATACAATTATAATGGTCAGAATAATTATTAAAACTCTTTGATTTTAAAAAATTTAAAGGTTTAATTTTTAGATTTGCAACTGAAAAATTATAATCGAGTCTTTTATAACCAATTAATAAAATTATTGAATGACGGCTACCAAAAGGAGAAAAGAAAATAAGGATTGTATATTATTAATGAACATAGGAATACCTATTTATACACAAAAATGGCAAAAGTAAGTATGTCACGTAAGCCCTAATTAAAATATCCTTATAGTTAAGTTATTTAAATACTTCATAGCTAAGTTAACTTCACCGCTAAGATAACTTCACAATTAAGTTAACTCTAACATAGCAAATACTAAGTTATTCTCCAGAACATCAGAACTTTTGACTGACCACTAGAAGTTTTGGATATGAATTATTGAACATCAGAACTTCTGACTGGCCCTCAGAAGTTCTGGATATGAATTATTCTCAACACCATCCCTAAATTCATATTCAGCTATCCAAAATCTACAACACCAATTTCATCCCTCAAACGGATAAGGTGTTCAGTCTTGACATCCTTCATCAGAACATCTGCAAGTTTCTTCTGGTTGCAACAGTGAGCAACTTCCAATACTCCATTCAAAAATGCAAGTTTCTTCTGGTTGCAACAGTGAGCAACTTCCAATACTCCATTCAAAAATGCAGATTTCTCCTTGAAAACCAATCTAGCGCGAATGGTTTTCTTCTCCCTTGGAAGCTCAGTTAACTTCCAAGTCTTGTTTCCTTTTGAAGCCTCAAGTTCTTCTTTCATGGCATTCAGCCACACTTTCTTCTTGAGAACTTCTCCAATACCTATTTGTTCAAAATCTCCTTCGATTACGGGCTGTATCTCTTTGGACTTTTTTCAGAAGTTTTACTTTCACCAGAAGTTCCACCTTTGTTAACTTCTGGACCTTGTCCAGAACCATCACCTTCAAAAGTTCCTCCTTCAGAATCATGACCATCATAAGAGGCCTGATTGCCTTTAGAAGCTCCTCCTTCAGAATATCCACCTTTAGAGTCATGATTACCACCAAAAGCATGATCATCTCCAAAAGCTTGTCCTCCAGAACCTACATCTCCAGAGTTTTCCCTTCTAGAAACATGATCGCCACCAGATTTTGGATCATCATCAAAATCTGGACCAGAATCAGATTCACTATCTGACTCATCCTTAAAGTCTCTAGAAGATTCTTTATCTTTTAACTCTAACTCTTCTTCAGAACTTTCAAGTCCTGAATCATCTTCAAAACCTTAATGTTCTGACTCATCTTCAAAAGCAGAATCTCCTTGAGATTCTAACTCATCTTCTGATTCTTCTTGGACTCGAATCACCTTCAGTCGACTTGTCTTGACAGTCATCTTCTAACTCTGACTCTTCTTCTGAAACCTCAGATTCTGACTCATCTTCAGAATCTACAATATCATTTTCTGACTCTTCAGAAATTTCAACTTCTGACTCTTCTGCAGAAGTTTCAACTTCTGACTCTTCTGCAGAAGTTTCAACTTCTCACTCTTCAATGCTTGACAAATATAAAGTGTGATATTGAATATTATTACCAAATATTAAATATTACAATTTAAATTATTTATAATATTTGAATATGTGAACAAATAAATTATTTTTAATTTAAAATAATTTATTAATAAGTTTATGACATTTTTTATAAAGATGTTTTTATTTTATCTATCACCAACCTATTTCTTAGGTTTAAATATTCTATAAAAAAAAGACAAACTTAAAGACTATATATATATATATATATATATATATATATATATATATATATATATATATATATATATATATATATATATATATATATATATATATATATACAAAATAAAGATTCAAAATCTTTCCAAAAGAAGCATTCTAAATTAAAATGAATATTTCACAATTCTTACAAAAATTTTCCAAAGAAATATTACGCCAATTCTAAAATTTGTACATAATGAAAATCATCTTAAACTAATTTAAAAAAATATTCAATATGCATCAGCTTTGAACCCAATTTCATGCCAACCGTTCATGCCAACCAAATTAAAAACAATGCACATGACTAAAACTGAATAGATTTCTCTTCTCATAATTTAGACCTTGGTGGACAGCACTACACCAAAAACACATTGAATAGACCCTACAATATGCAATCAAAAATTAAGTGTAATTTAACAAATAAAACAAAATTACAATATGTAAACACGAACATACATACTCCTTTGACACCAATTTTAATAACTCTTTCCTCCAAATTAGTTAGATTAATCTGTATTAAAACTATTTTAAGATGATGAGTTTTAATCAGAGTTACATTTAAAGTATATTAGGGTTATCAATGATAGACTTTTGCTGAAGAAAACACTTGTGAATTTTTCCACGATAATAGAAGACGGTGCTGAAGAGGATGAATCCAAATATTTCTTTTTTAAATAACTTGTGGGGTTTCTTGCTGCAACATGAAAGAATGAACTCAAATTTCAAAAGTTCAATCAAGTTAATGACAACGGATTCAGAAAATTACAACATATATACAATTGAACAATTGAAGAAGAACTGCAATTTTTGTATCAACATGAATTTGACAGTCTAAAAGAAATAGTATTTTGGTTAAGTCAATCTAATTATGTTCTACAATATTCAATTTTCATGTAAAATACACAACTGAAGTAACAACTTATTTATATTTGCTACATTCAAAACATTATGGAAAATAAAATATATAGTGGAAATTAGAATACATATACAGTGGAAATTAGAAATGGAGTGCAATTAGAATATCAGCGTAGGCAATGTGAGTAGCTGACAAAATACAATTAGAATATATATACAGAACTTAGATTTATAGCTTTTGCAATGCTGAAGTATCATCAAGCACTATATGAATGACATCACTAAATTGAGTTTCTTTATAGCAAAACAAAATAAAAATACAAACTAATCTGAAACACTTGAAACATATACAATCACAGTAACAAAAAACAAAGTTTTAATCATAGCAACAAAATATGGAAATCAATGGAATCTAAAATAGTAAAAACTTAAAATATATTTGCAAAGATGCTACTACTAATTAATTTACCTGCACGTCCTTATTAAACATAGTCAAGTTGATTAGGCTATCCATCTTCAATCGAAATCCAGCAGTTGTGAATACATAAATCCTTACCGTCGGCACCGTTTGAACTTTAAGCCAAATACAGCGCTTGCGGAGACAAAAACCCTCACCGTCGGTGTTGTTTCATATTCAAGCCAAATCAAGCCGTTGTGAATACAAAAAGCCGTAGAATTGCAGAGAATCTGAAACGGTTGATGAAATGGTTAGAAAAAATTGATAATTTCATGAGAGAATTTTTAATTGAGTAAAGCAGGTTCAACCTTCATATTTGATTGAAGATCCAGTTCTCATGTAGATCCAATAAGGGGTGGGTTTGTTTTGCCTCTACTTCTTGAGAGCTTCTTTTTTATGATTAATGTCTTGTGTAAAGGTTGAAAATGAGATTAAATAAAAATCCTAAATCGGAAACTAAATCAAAATTGAGAATTAGATGAATGAGTTGTTGAGAAGTTTTGATTCTATTACCACTTTGTCGGCGCCAACTTCTTCCTTCATCGGGTTCGGGAGAAGAAATGTTTCCTACGGTGATGTGAAACCCAAGTTGAAAAGAATAATTATGATATGCTCCTAGTTTGAAGAGAAAACCATCGGTTTATGTAAGATTTCAAAATCAGAAGACAATTTTTTTTAGGGTTTATGGAAAGTTGTAGCAAAAGGTTCACTGTAAGGAAGAAACAACATCATTTTGTTTCCGATAGCCATTTTAAATTCAATTTCACAGACGGCTGGGGAATGGCATAGGGAAGTGCAGAGAACCACTAATTAGTAAATTGGTTATTAGGTTATTAGGTTATTAGGTTATTTGTAAATTGGTTTGATAGTCGGAATAAAAATATATATAATTTGGTAAAAAAACCTTAGTGTGACACATCGACAAAATTTATTATCAAATCAATATGGTGCAAATATTTCAAAAAGTTACAAATATATCCTTAGATTAAGACTAAATTAGGATTCACTAATTAGGGTATTAGTGTAAGTTTACAGTACTTTGATTTTTATAAATTTATAATAGATTAGTAATATGCTACAATAATTATAACGTTATTCGTAAGGTATAACAGCCGTTATAAAGCAAGAAATTGTCAACCAATGGAAACAGATCATAAGGGTCGGTCATCAAAAATACACAACAAATAATCACATTTAATTAGAAGAGACTGCAAGAATTACTTATCTTTGATTAACGGTAATAACAGTGCTAGCAGATTATACTCTGGGTAACAACATGTCAGACCCTATCACTGGCAACGGCGCCGCGTATCTTTCACCTAGATGTTGAGCCCCATCATCAATTGGAGGGGGTGGTCATTCATGAGTCGTGGAGGCTCATCGTCAATGGAGGGAGAGGTTAACTGAGATTCCCCCAACGTTTACCACTGTAATGATGATGAAGATGACATCGCATTAGATTCACACAAGATCCAATCCGACGGCGTGAATGCCTCAGCCCCAAGCGCCGAATTTCTTCGCCGATCCTAAAAATTCTGATCAGATTCATAGACAGCATATCTCGAACGGAGTTCATTAATGACTCATATGGTTGCATTTT
This sequence comes from Vicia sativa, assembly GCA_021764765.1. Taxonomy (NCBI): domain Eukaryota; kingdom Viridiplantae; phylum Streptophyta; class Magnoliopsida; order Fabales; family Fabaceae; genus Vicia; species Vicia sativa. Next base: position 50,039,680 of record CM038796.1, read on the forward strand.
AACGCTTATGTCGAGACCGACGAGGTTGCAGCTGTGGACTTCAAACTATTTCCTCTATTATTGTGTGGTTGTTACTTTTTTAATTTTAGATAATGAAAATGACATTTTATATCGACAAGAATACTATATTGTGAGAATACTGCTGTAAGAACACTATTGCAAGGATAATATATGGTAATAATACAATATTGTATTCTATTTTGATAAGCCACATTGCGTTGTAAATTATAAAGTGGTTACTTAGATAATGAACATTGACAGAAATTTGGTCGTCGAGCACCGCATAGTACTATGTAGGGCGTTAACACCAACGTAGGTGTCAAGCAAATTGATCTTAGGGTCCGGGTTAGTTTTACCGGGCGCCAAACGTTGTTGCCAAAAAATTATATTTAAGATATTAAGGGATTCAGAGGTTTAAGCAAGGGTACTTGGTCTGCAAGCTATGAGTTGAGCTTAACCCGCAGTCGGAAGCCCGTAAATAAGAGTTATGGTGCCTCTTCCCCAGCGTGTAGCAGAGAAAGAGGTGATGAGCGAGTTAGGGGGATTTAGGTCTCGGTCCCCCTCTATGAGGCCATCTGACCCTTATATATAACGTAGCCATGATTAACGCCCATGATGATGTAACCGTCCATTAATACTTGTAACGCTTGTAACAACCTTTTAATGACTTGTAACGTTAGTAATCGTCACATAAGTGTTATAACATTTATAATCGTTCTTTAATGGATTATGTAACTGCGCCTAGCCCAACCTGGCATTACTTGATCAGCATAGCTAGGGCGCGGGAATGTATCCAGCGCGTCCGGTTATAATACCTGGCTCTGATCCAGGGGTTCCACCTGTTGTGAATAATTCATGATTAGAAAGGGAACTTTAGTAATTATTAGGATAATTTAGTATTTTTTATTTTACTGTTATTATCGTATATCTTTAATTCCTTAAAATTAGGATTAAGGTTTGTTTTTAGTTAATTACTTTTTGTCTTATAAATAGGTGTTTGTATTTCATTAGTTTTAATCAATTCAATACAATTTAATCCTTATTTTTATCCTCTTTCTTATTTCCATCATTATTCTCTTCTATCCTTGTGCCCTAACAAATTGGTATCTAAAGCTTTCGGTTTAGAATTCAGGGAAACAACAATCGTGTTTCTGTCTGTGGGTTATTTGCGCAAGGAAGAAGATGAACGAAAATAGCAACTTAAGCACCAATCTTCCAGTCTTTGATGGAAAAAACTGGAATAGATGGATGATTCAGATGCTTGTGCTATTTGGAGCTCAAGATGTTCTGGAGCTTGTTACTGATGGTTACATTGCAATTGCAGAAGCTGCAACAGAAAAAGATAAAGAGGTGCAGAGAGATAAAAGGAGGAGGGATCATAAGGCACTGTTCTACGTCCATCAGTGTGTGGATGCGGCCGTGTTTGAGAAGATTGCAGATTCTATGACGTCAAAGGGGCGTGGAACACACTGGTCAGGTGTTACGGTGGTGACACAGCAGTGAAGAAGGTGAAGCTTCAGTCCTTGAGAAAGCAATACGAAAATCTCAACATGAAGAATAGTGAAAAGGTTTCTGAGTATATCTCAAGAGTGATTTTGATCACTAATGAGATGAAGGCTTGTGGAGAAACTCTTTCTGAACAAGTGATCATATAGAAGGTTCTGAGGTCACTTATCCCTCTGTTTGACTATATTGTGGTTGCTATTGAAAATAAAAAAGATCTGAAGACCATGAAAATTGAAGAGCTGCAAAGCAGTCTAGAAGCACATGAATTGCGCTTGGCTGATAGAACTTTTGAGAGGGAAGTAGAGCAGGCTCTGAAAGCTTCTTTTGTCAAGAAGGACCAGAAGAAGAATAGACGTGGTGACAAATACCAGAAGCCATGAGCTTCTGATTCTGATGAGAAGTATCAAAAGGGAAAGGACATAAGGAAAGTTCAATGTTACTGTTGTAGGCAGTTTGGCCACTTTGCTAGAGATTGTAGGTCAAACAAAGAAAGATAATAAGAAGAAGCAAAAATAGCCAGAGATGATTCAGATGATGAACCTGTGCTATTGATGACTTATGAATCTAACGAGGAACCTGTGAGGTTATCATTTTCTGAATCTGAAGGGGATGAAGATTCTGAAGGAGTGTCTCTTTATGAGTCAGAGTCAGAAAATGAAGAACAGTTAGAAGTTGAAACTTTTGAAGAAGAGTCAGAAGTTGAAACTTCTGAAGATGAGTCAGAAGTTGAAACTTTTGAAAGAGAGTCAGAAGATGAAACTTCTGAAGAACAGCCAGAAAATGATTTTGTAGATTCTGAAGATGAGTCAGAATCTGAGGTTTCAGAAGATGATTCAGAAGATTCTGCTTCTGAAGATGAGTCAGAATCTGAAGTTTCAAATGAAAAGTGAGAGTTAGAAGATGAGTTAGAATCTCAAGGGGATTCTGCTTCTGATGATGTGTCAGAACATGAAGGTTCTGAAGATGAGTCAGAACATGAAGGTTCTGAAGATGAGTCAAAACACGAAGGTTCTGAAGATGAGTCAGAACATGAAGGTTCTGAAGAAGAATTAGAGTCAGAAGATGAAGAAGCTTCTGGAGACTCTAAGGATGAGTCAAATAGTGAATCTGATTCTGATCCAGATTCTAATGATGATCCAGAATCTGGTGGTGATCATGCTTCTGGAAGGAAAAACTCTGAAGACGTAGGAGGACAAGCTCGGGGTGATCAAGAAAGTGATCATGCTTCTGAAAGGGAAAACTCTGAAGACGTAGGTTTTGGAGGACAAGCTTCTGAAGGTGATCAAGAAAGTAATCATGCTTCTGGAGGGGAAAACTCTAAAGACGTAGGTTCTAGAGGACAAGCTTCTGGAGGTGATCAAATTTTTTGTGGTAATCATGACTCTGAAGGTGGAACTTCTAGTCCAGCCTTTGACGTTGGTCATGATTCTGAAGGTGGAACTTCTGGTGGGAGTTCTGAAGGTGATGATTCTGGACAAGGTCCAGAAGTTAACAAAAGTGGAACTTCTGGTGGAAGTTTTGAAGGTGATGATTCTGGACAAGGTCCAAAAACTAACAAAGGTGGAACTTCTGATGGAAATAAAATTTCTGAAGAAAGTTCAGAAAGAGATATGGTTCTAGAATCAGAAGGAGATTCTGAACAAATAGGCACTAAAGATGCTCTTAAGAAGAAAGTTTTTTTGAATGCCATGAAAGAAGAACTTGAGGCTTCAAAAGGAAACAAGACTTGGAAGTTTTCTAAGATTCCAAGGGAGAAGAAATCCATCAACGTCAGATGGGCTTTTAAGGTGAGGTTTAAGCCAGATGGATCAGTTGGCAAGAACAAACCAAGGGTAGTGGCCAGAGTCTTTATTCAGAAACCTGGATGAGACTATTTTGAGGTGTTTACTCCTATAGCGAGGCATGAAACAATCAGAAGTTGGCCGCTGATGCATTTGGATGTGAAGTCCGCATTTTTGAATGGTCCCTTGCAAGAGGAGGTATACATGTCACAACCTCCTGGCTTCGTGAAAAAGAATCAGGAAGGGATGGTGTATAAGTTACACAAAGCTCTGTATGGACTGAAGCAAGCACCCAGAGCTTGGAACTAGAAGATTGATTCGTTTTTCCCGAAGCAAAGGTTCCAGAAATGTGAAATGGAATATGGTGTATATGTGAAGCATTCTGGAAGCAATATAGTTCTGGTATGTCTTTATATTGATGACATACTACTTACGTATCCGAAAGACATATCTGTAACACGTGAAGCGACTTTGTAGGTTTTTATCATGAATGTGCGGATAGCAAGAGTCGCCACCGACTTTTCTTTTATCCAATTAAGGGAAGGTGAAAAGAACAGGAAAAGACCTTCGTTAGATTCTGAGTAAGCGAGAAGGTTATGAAAAGGGAAGGTATTAGCACCCCTTTCCATCCGTAGTTATCTACGGGCTCTTAGTTGCTCTTAGATCACTTTAAAATTGTTCTTTCTGTGTGTTTGACAAAAAATGTTTTGAAAAGGCATTTCGCTTTGACTTTGTAATGATTCATGTAGGAATGTATACAAAGTGTTTGGAAATGTTTCGTTTTGAAAAGAGTTTGAACTTTGACAAAAGTGTGTGGGGTGAAAAGTATTTGATAGAGCAAGCAACTAAAAGTCTTATTACCTACTCAGAATGGTCATTTTCGTGTTATTTTACTTTCCTTTAGAATAGCGCTATCCATACCATTAGTTGGTAGGTAACCCTATTTGTTGGATGTAAGCGGGACATTCGAAGGGACATCAGATGGTCATAGAAGACAACTTGTAGGAAGTATCCTAGCACATTCAAAGGGACTATCATCATTTTTGTGGTCGATCGAGATCATGTATTCGTAGGCGACATCGTGGGTCTATGATCTTTGTATCGAAGGGACTATGATGATTTGTTTTGAAGGCAGCGGTGCTAGAATACCTCTACGTTAGAGGACATGACCATTTGAATTAGTAAAACGAGAGAATTACCCTAAGGGTGCATGTGTGAAAAGAGTGTGTTGATTTGATTCATGTTATCTTGAAAATTAGAGTGAGCTATGTTCAATTTTATCTTGCCATACGCCTAATTACTAACAGTTTATAAGATGCGGAAAGAAATTGCGGAAATATAAAGTGCGGAAAGATAAATCCTCGCTATTACATGGCTTTGGGGCGAGATACATAATTTAAAATCGGAAAGTAAAACCCTAATTAAACTATTACATCCCATAAGCAATTACATAATTGGAAAAAGCGACAAAAGAAATCGCAAAGCGGAATAACTTTGTGAAAAGATGAGAAATCGGAAAATACGAAAATCAAATAAGAGAAAAATGTTAGCAAAAATAATAATTTTTAAATGAGAAAAATATTTCATGCTGAAAATAACATTAATATGCTAAAATAATTTTTTGGGGTTTTTTGGAGTTAATTTAATAATTAAAAACTAATTAAAAGTGATTTAAATGATAAATTAACAATTAAATTAAATATGCATGCAAAAATAATATTTTTAATTTTATAAATTAAATAAACATTTTCTGAAAATAATGCAAAAAGAAAATAATTTTTGGTGTTTTTTAATGCATGATAAAAATAATTGAAATTAAATTAAAATGCATAAAAATATTAAATAAAAAAGAAAATATGAAAATAACATGAAAAACATGAAGTTTGTAAAAAGAAAGGAAAACCGGTCCTGGTGAGGCTCGAACCCATGACCTCTTGGAGCATCTTCAACAGCTAGCGCCTTAACCACTGGGACAAGTGACATCTGGTGTTTGAAACATTGAAATCAATTGAATATAAAGGATGACGCGTCATGGTTATGTTTGAAACACGATCGATACGCGTGGACCCGTTGACTTATGAATGGACGAATCAGAGAAGCCCATCGCACCACGCAATCTCCTCGCCGGTCTTCGCCTGAGTCAGCGCCGGAGCTAGGGCTCCGGTCATCTTCTCCGGCAGCTATGATTTTCAAACCTGCAAAATACGAAGATTCAAAGCAAAAGAAAGACCTAGTCCACCTATTTCGACCCTCCGATTCAATAGTTGTATTGGTTTTGGTGAATCGGCTGTCTGGGCCGGTTCGAGCAACGACTTGAGAACCCTAAACATGGCATGGTGATTCTCACGTGCAAGCTTGCTAACGATTGCCCGGATCGATCATATGGAGTCATGAACATGATAAAAGCATTAGAATCAATTGAAACAGCGGATATTAAAATGCAAAATCAAGAAATATTTGAATATGTATGAATGTATATGGCACGATTCGAGTTGCTTTGATCATTGGCAATGATGTATACTTACTCAATCTTACCTCCGAACACAATGGAATGGTTTGAGAGATTGAAAGTGGTGGAAATCAAAATTGATTTTGACAATTCTTGAAAATTTTGGCAAAGTCGGGTTGTTGTAAGGGCTAGGGTTTTGTGTCCTTTGTTGTGTGTAATGCTGGGTATTTATAGAGGGTTTTGGGATGGCAAATAGAAGGAAAAAAGATTTGGTTTTGAATGTGCATTGAATATTTTTCAAATAAAATCAAATTTTGGAGAAAATTTGATTTTCTCTTCAATGTGAAGGCTAGCACGAATTTGGCATGTTCTATGGGCTATCTTGGACCTCAAGTTTGATATAAATTCACTCCTTTTGAAAAAATATCTTATTTTCATATTTTATATAATTTAATTTTGAATTAAATGGTTTTAAATTAAAAAATAAATCAATAAAATAGAAAATTGTCATGGCCAAGCATCAATGGGTCAAAAATAATATCATGAACAAGTTTGGATCATAAAATTATAGGCCCATTTGGAAAAAATTGTATTTTGACCAATATCTCCTTTTGTGCAATTGTTCAAAAATGCCCAACTTCTGAATAGTGTATCTTGCTCAATTTTCCACATTTTTGAGTGTTCTTGGGATTTTTGGAAAGCTCTAAGATTCCTCTAACCAACCTCTTTGGTTTCATCTCAATTGGAGTTTCCATGCTCAATATATCTTCAAAACAAAATGTTGACTATTTGTTGACTTTGAAAAGGACCTGTAATGTTTTGATCCATACCTTCCAAATGAAGCATTTTTTGAACATTCTTGTGAGACATGAAGTTGTAGAAATTGAATTTCCTTCAAAACAAGAGGTGGTGGAAAATTTACGAGAAAGTATGAAGAAGTTATGCTCAGTCAAAGTTTGGTTGACTTTTCATTGAGAAACCCTAATTTAGAAAGTTTGACTTTTGAGCAAATCTTGAGTTTTCTTGATGAATCATGATCAACCCTTGATCAAATGATGAATGTAACTTCAAAATGAGGATGTTGACCAAAAATCATGAAGTTTGTTGTATGTTGACCACAATTGGTTTTGTCAATCTGTTGATTTTCAACCATCTGAGCAATTGTCTGAGGAAACTTGACTTGTGAGGCTTGAAACTTGTCATGGAGAATATTTGAAGCATATGAGGAGGCATGATGACCATTGGAGGTGTTGGAATTCCATCTTTATCTGAGAATCACCAAACCCTAGTTTGGGTTGATTGTCTAGGAGAGGGTTTGTCGATCGACCCGAGGAATCCTTGAGTATGGATGTATGAAATATCTTGAGAAGATGGAGGGCAAATTTTGGGGTATGACAGCTGCCCCTGTTCAATCTTCTTGTACCAGAAGGGTTAGATTTGCATGCTCGCTTTTCGGGACCCGGAGTGAAGATGATTGAACACTTAGTACACACGAATTTGCACTCATTGTTGGTGATGATGCGGGAATGGGCTTCTGATGCCATTTGGAGAAGTTGGAGACTTTGCTGGGGAATGAGTCGTATGCTAGACTCGAGATTGTTGTCTGGATAGGAGAAGTGACGGGGATGGGATTAAGATGCCATCTGGAAAATCGATCTGAGGTGAGCCGTCAGCTGGCTCGGTGAGCGTTCCGGAGTGGAAGGAGCATGGAGATAGGCTTAAGATGCCATCCGGAGATTCGTCGTTAGACTTCGTGTCTTTGAATGGAGTTATTGGTTTGTATTGGTTTTTAACCAAATATGCGATCGAAAGTGGAGAAATGTTGACAAGTAGTCGGAGATGGGCTTAAGATGCCATCCGAGGCAAGCTGAGTCGTATGCTAGACCACAGGTTCTTGTTGATAATAAGAGAGGTCGAATACATCTTCGTCTTGAGTACTCGAGAGGATAGTAGTTGGCGTGTATGCAGCTTCCTGTTGTGCATCGGGTATTGGTCACTGCACTTATCGGAGGATAACTTGTGATCGTTCGGATAGTTTTCCGTCTAGCTTAGGGCATTAATCACGGATCTGTTGTCGGAGGACAACAAGGATCGTTCGAGATAGTTTTCCGTCGGATTCGGTCTTAATCTGGACCGGTTGTCGGAGGACAACTAGGGTCTTCGAGATAGTTCTCCGTGCGGATTCGGGTATTAATCTTGGACTGTGTCGTCGGAGTGACTTTCACTGTTTTGGAGAAAACAAGAGAAACTTTGATAGAATATTGTTAGTCTTATGCAGTATGATGCATGATGTGTATGAATGACATATGCATATATTATGACTTTATAAGAAATGTATGAATGATAGATGTTGTGGTATTTCAAAACATATCCATGTTGAAGAAGATGCGGATGTTAGCTTGGGACTTCGACTTCATTTGAGGATGGAAATCACGAGAAGAAAGATAATCTTGATTCCTCGGTGCCTATCTAACCAAGTCTTGAGGGGTGAGATACACGTCGAGGATCTTGTGCATAGACCTGCTTGGAGAAGTCCGAGGGTACTCTGGGGATTTTGTGTAAATCTTGCTGGAGAGTATTTGGTAGTTACCGGGAGACCGAGTTAGAAGGATCTGGGGCCCGTTGTAATCTCTGACCGAGGCATAATAGATGTAGGTTTCCTCCGGTGCACTATCTGACCAAGTTTCAAGTCTGGACACTGCTGCTTGGGGAAAAGAATTGTTGAGAGATATCTTGTTGGGGATAAATACCTCGGCTGGGGGATGAAATGTTATTGCTCGAAGACGGGTGTAATCCGATTAAGTTGAGTGGAATCACTGCTCGGGGATTCTCCTCTACTCCTCTGGGGAAGGTTTGTGGTGAGTGACACCTCTGTGGGGATTATGCTATGTGGGGTAATGCATTGGTGACTTTTGTCGTCATCTCAATTCCTGGAGCCTGTAGTAATTACTTTTGCTTGTTCACTTTTCGCATGTTTGTGAATAGATTTTTATTGTTAGATGCATATAATCATTCAAAGTAAACGTTGGACTTTATGCAAATAACAATAGTGAAAATTGTAAAGAGAAAGAACTCGCATTTATTTGAAATGTGGCGTATGGCCAAGCAGTTTGTACACAAGAAAAGTAAAAAGCTATGCGGAAACAATCTCGTTAAGTTCCAACTATGCTAGTACTCATATATTTCAACTATCTCATCTCCTTGCTGTCAGTAGAAAGTGAGTGAATTGATTTCCGCCATTCGGATCTTGAATGATGATAGTAGTCTGAAAGTAGGTGATCTGGAAGAGACATAATCGTACGCTTAAATCCCTAACTTTTGCCTAGACCGCCCTTCGGGTTTGATCTCGGGATACCCTTTTTGCCCAACCGCCTTTTCGGGTTTTTGACTTGCGGTGTACATGTTTTGTATATATCCTTAACTTTTGCCTGAACCCTTTTGGTTCACCAGGATGCCCTTATTTTTGCCTAGGTCAGTTGATCTAGCGGGTCTTTTTTATGCGTAGTATTTTTTGACTATGTCTGCGTTCATAGGGTGTGGGAAGTCTTCACCATCCATGGTGCTAAGTATCATAGCTCCGCCTGAAAATACTGTCTTGACTACAAATGGTCCCTCATAGGTGGAAGTCCATTTGCCCCTGGGATCACCTTGTGGAAGAATGATGCGTTTGACTACTAGATCACCGACTTGGTAGACTCGGTGCTTGACCTTCTTGTTAAATGCTCTGATCATTTGTTTCTGATAGATCTGTCCATGGTAGATGGATACGTGTCGTTTCTCATCAATCAAGTTAATGCGGTCAGCGAGTCGGACCCATCGTCTTCGCCTAACTCTGTGTCTAAGGACTACGGTTGAGGGTATCTGAACCTCGATGGGTGGCTGCTTCCATACCGTATACAAGAGAAGGGGTTGCCCTGTTGATGTTAAATCTTGTGGTGCGATAACCATGAAAAGCAATGGTAACATTTCATGCCAATCTTTGTAAGTCATTGTCATTTTCGTATAATCTTCTTAATGTTCTTGTTGGCGGCTTCCACTGCGCCATTCATCTTAGGCCGATAAGGAGAAGAGTTGTGATGTGATCTTGAGCTGCTGCGAGTTCGGTGATCATCTTATTGTTGAGATTAGATCCGTTATCGTGATAATCCTTTCGGGAGTGCCATCCGAACGGATAAGATTATGTTTGATGAATCGGGCCTGACATTCTTGGTAACAGATCGAGCAGGTGCTTCTACCCATTTGGTGAAATAATCAATTGCCCAAGGATGAAATGATGTCCATTGGGCGGTGGGCTTGATTTTCGATCATGTCAATGCCCATTTGCGAAGGCCAGGCTGTTAGAACATTAAAGTCTTGAGGTCGTGCACTTTGTTATATCGTCGGCATTTGTGACAAGATCGAGCATAAGGTGACAATCGACTTCCATGGTGGACCAATAGTAACGTTCTCAAATCTTCTTAGCCATTGTATGTCCTTTGGGTGAGTACCAAATGCGCCGTGTAACTCTTCCATGATTAGATTCTTTGTTTCAGGTCTACAGTAGAAGCACAAGTCGTGGTTGCGCTTGTATAAGATATCGTTCTTGAGGAAGAATTTGGATGCAAATCTTCTCGAGAATTTCTTATCATTGTGGATGCCCTGCGATATTCTTGAGTCTCGAGATACCTCTTCACGTCATAGTACCAAGGTTTCTCTACATATCAAACTCATAACAATCTGTTGGTTCGTCAAACCTCTCAATGATGATGCGGGGAGCCTCGTTGTCCCATCGCCCTTGAACATAGATGACATAGTAGCTAATCGTGCCTTGTGATTCTCTTCTCGTGGAATGTGGTTGAAAGTGATCTCTTGTAGGGGATCAAACTCGAACATGTTCTCGATCTGGAATGAGATTTGGATGCCTCGTATCTATTCGCCCTTAATCGATGACTAAAGTGAGTCTCCATACACTTAAGAACTTGATTCTTAAGTCAATAGCGCTTTGATACCGTGATGCACGCCGTATTCGGCCATGTTGTTGGTGCAATGAAGATAATCTGGCGGTGAAAGGCGTATGTCACTTTGTGGGGATGTAATGGTGGCGCCAATGCCATTGCCAAGTCGTTTGAGGCTCCATCAAAGACCATGGTCCATCGGGATCCTTGTTCGAGGTCCTTAATGCGGGCACAGTTCTTCATCTGTAACTAGTAAAACATCTTCGTTTGGAAATTGACTGCATAGGTGATAGTCATCTGGCGATGAGCCAAATGATCGCTACTATACTTCCTTTGATCGCTTTACGAGAAGTATCTTGGATGTCATACTCGGTCAAGATCATGCCATCTTGCTATTCTTGGGAGAAAGTGGTTTCTCAAATATGTATTTTATCGGATCCATCTTGAAATCAACAAGGTAGTGTGAGTCAACATATCTTGTCTTAGTCGTGACGACCCAGCTAAGCGTTGCAAGTTTTCTCATTTGTGAGTATCTTGTTTCACGATCGGTAAACTTTTGCTAAGGTAGTATATTGCATGCTCTTTCGACCAGACTCGTCATGTTGCCCAACACACCCATTGAGTTCTCTAACATCAAGTACATGATAAGAGGTCTTCCTTGGTGGCGGCATCGGGATAGAAGGATTACAGGTACTCCTTGATTTTGTCAAAAGCGATCGGCAATCGTCGTTCCATTCCTACACGATCTTTCTTGATGGCGAAAATTGGCTCACGAGTAGCAGTTGGATGTGCAATGAATCTGGCAATGTAATTCAATCGGCCCAAGAAACCTCTGACTTCCTTCTCGGTGCGGGGAGCTGGCATTTCTTGAATAGCTTTAACCTTGGCGGGGTCAACTTCAATACCTTTTCCACTGACAACAAAACCTAAGAGTTTACCAGATCTGACTCCAAAGGTGCACTTGTTGGGATTAAGTCTCAGTCTGTACTTCTTCAACCTATCAAATAGTTTCTGCAAATGATCGAGATGTTCTTCTTTAGTTTGTGATCGAGCTACCATGTCGTCGACGTAGACCTCTATCTCGTGATGAATCATGTCATGAAATAATGTCACCATAGCACGCTGATAAGTGGCGCCCGCATTCTTCAGTCCGAACGACATAACCTTGTAGCGAAAGTTGTGTAACGAAAGTTGTCTTCTCCATGTCTTGAGGAGCCATTTTGATCGATTATGTAGGAGAAACCATCCATGAAGGAAAACCTTATCTTTGAGTGGTGTTGTCAACCAGAACATCAATATGAGGAAGGGGAAAATCGTCTTTCGGACTCGCTTTGTTCAGATCTTTGTAATCCACACACATTCGTACCTTGCCATCCTTCTTAGGTACAGGCACCACATTAGCAACACATTGCGGATAGGAAGTAACAGATAAGAAACCGACGTTGAACTGCTTCATCACTTTTGCTTTGATTTTCTCGGACATCTCGGGCGCATGGCAGACATACATTTCAGGGAAAACCTTCTTTTGTCGGCAATCGGTGTACCACAATATCAATGTCCAAACCTGGCATGTCTTCGTATGACCAAGCAAAAACCTCAATATAGTCTCGTAGCATTTGAACCAATCTTTCTTTAACTTGCTCTCAAGACCGCTCTATCTTGATCTCTTTTACATCTTCATCGGTACCCAATTCACAACCTCGACTTGTTCCTCGTGTGGGTATAACTCGCTCTTCTTCTTTGTAGCATTCGACAAGTTCTCCGGCACTTCACAATCTTCCTCACCTTCGTCTTGGCTTGGTAGATCGGATTATCGAGTCATATTTAGCAATAGCATAAGCGTATCAGCGATTCGGAGTGATTCGCGTGTATCACGTGGGTGTGTGAGAAACACATAGCTTTTGAAGGGGTGATAAAGTAAAGAAAGAAAACAACAATTGAATGCAAAGTCCAACAATTTTATTGAATGAAAATATGCAAATGAGAGATAATAACCCTCACAAGCGAGCCATGATGCCCGAGCAAGGCACTAGGCTTTAGAGTTCATTGTTCAAAACATAGCAAATCGAAAAGCAAAACAAAACAAGAGCAATTACTCTGTCTAAGGAGAATGGTATGATCTTGATCTTCAATTCTTTGAGCCCTATGCGGGTTGGGAAGATCCACTTGCGATGTCGAAGTCGTAGTCGTAGTCTTCATAGCATGGATTCCATTAAGTGATGTGGAAAGGAAGTTGGCGGCACGTTCGCGGTATCATCTTCGACCCTTGATAGTGAAGCCTAAACCGTCTTGTCAAATTTGAGAGGAAGATCGGGGCTGACCCCAAATAGTACTACCTCCTTCTTAACCGACTTGAGCATCTTTCGTGAGGCCATCCTAGGCGGGACTTTAGCAACCGGGAGTGAAGGAGAGTCAGCAGGCATGACTCGGGGATTGTTTCAAAAGCTTGCGGTCTCGTGAGAATTCACCTTCCACCTCGAGGTATCGAAATGGTAGATGGTGACCATATATTCTTCTTCACCACATATTGTGACCTTCCTTTCACGGTACTTGAGTTTCGATGCAAGGTAGAGTAATGGCCTGCCCCATGTATCCAGGGCATCCAAGTAGGCAAGAGTAAGGGACGGATGTCCATGACAAAAGTAGAATCAAAAGTGCAGGAACCGACTTTGGTGAAATAGGCTCTCCAATCTTTTTGTTTAGAACCATCAAAGCTCTCACAATAATGTCAGGGTCTCGAGAACCAACCCTTCGACATCAAGCCGATCAAGCGGTCTTGGAAGGATATTGAGCAGAGAATCGGTATCCCAAACATGAGACAATGTAATGCCCTTGCATTCAGCGAGAGATGTGCAAGGCTTTGTTGTGTTCTTTCTGCGGTCGGATCGACATCGGAGAAACCTAGGCCGTTGTTGGCGGCCGGGCTAGCAATACAAACTTCAAGCGGTTAGTAGTAGTGTCTTGCAGTGCGTGAGCATTCTTGAAACTTCACCAGGCGTTAGCATGGGCCTCGAGCACAAGAGCGAGCAAGCATGGAGATCTTGGGCGAAGTCATCTAGCTGTTCCTGACATTGTAGTCACTCTTCTTGATAATCTTGAATTTCCTCCATTTCTTGTTTGGAGGTGTCTTGATAACTTCCTTAGTTGGTAGGTAACCCTATTTGTTGGATGTAGCGGGACATTCGAAGGGACATCGAGATGGTCATAGAAAGCGACTTGTAGGAAGTATCTAGCACATTCGAAGGACTATCATCATTTTTCGTAGGCGACAATCGAGGTCAAGATCATGTATTCGTAGGCGACATCATGGGTCTATGATCTTTGTATCGAAGGACTATGATGATTTGTTTTGAAGGCAACGGTGCTAGAATACCTCTACGTTCGAGGACATGACCATTTGAATTCGTAAAGAGCAACGAGAGAAATTACCTAGGGGTGCATGTGTGAAAAGAGTGTGTTGATTTGATTCATGTTATCTTGAAAATTAGAGTGAGTTATGTTCAATTTTATCTTGCCATACACGCTAATTACTAACAGGTTTATAAGATGCGGAAGGAGATTGCGGAAATATAAAGTGCGGAAAGATAAATCCTCACTATTACATGGCTTTAGGGCGGATACATAATTTAAAATGCGGAAAGTAGAAACCCTAATTAAACTATTACATCCCATAAGCAATTACATAATTGGAAAAAGAAAAGCGACAAAAATCGCCCAACGGAATAACACGTGAAAAGATGAGAATCGGAAAATACGAAAATCGAATAAGAGAAAAATGTTAGCAAAAATAATAATTTTTAAATGAGAAAAATATTTCATGCTGGAAATAACATTAATATGCTAAAATAATTTTTTGGGGTTTTTTGGAGTTAATTTAATAATTAAAAACTAATTAAAAGTGATTTAAATGATAAATTAACAATTAAATTAAATATGCATGCAAAAATAATATTTTTAATTTTATAAATTAAATAAACATTTTCTGAAAATAATGCAAAAAGAAAAATATTTTTTGGTGTTTTTTAATGCATGATAAAAATAATTGAAATTAAATTAAAATGCATGAAAATATTAAATAAAAAAGAAAATATGAAAATAACATGAAAAACATGAAGTTTGTAAAAAGAAAGGAAAACCGGTCCTGGTGAGGCTCGAACCCATGACCTCTTGGAGCATCTTCAACAGCTAGCGCCTTAACCACTGGGACAAGTGACATCTGGTGTTTGAAACATTGAAATCAATTGAATATAAAGGATGACGCGTCATGGTTATGTTTGAAACACAGTCAGCCACGCGTGGACCCCATTGACTTATGAATGGACGAATCAGAGAAGCCCATCGCGCCATGCAATCTCCTCATCGGTCTTCGCCTGAGTCAGCGCCGGAGCTAGGGCTCCGGTCATCTTCTCCGGCAGCTATGATTTTCAAACCTGCAAAATACGAAGATTCAAAGCAAAAGAAAGACCTAGTCCACCTATTTCGACCCTCCTGAATTCAATAGTTGTATTGGTTTTGACTGAATCGGCCTGTACAGGCCGGTTCGAAGACGACAGCTTGAGAAACCCTAAACATGGCAACTGGTGATTCTCACGTGCAAGCTTGCTAACGATTGCCCAGATCGATCATATGGAGTCTCATGAACATAATAAAAGCATTAGAATCAATTGAAACACACAGATATTAAAAATGAAAAATCAAGAAATATTTGAATATGTATGAATGTATATGGCACGATTCAGGTTGCTTTGATCATTGGCAATGATGTATACTTACTCAATCTTACCTCCTGAACACAATGGAATGGTTTTGAGAGCTTGAAAGTGGCTGGAAATCAAAATTCGAATTTTGACAATTCTTGAAATTTTTTGGCAAAGTGTGGGTTGTTGTAAGGGTTAGGGTTTCGTGTCCTTTGTTGTGTGTAATGCTGGGTATTTATAGAGGGTTTTGGGATGGGAAAGAGAAGGAAAAAAGATTTGGTTTTGAATGTGCATTGAATATTTTTCAAATAAAATCAAATTTTGGAGAAAATTTGATTTTCTCTTCAATGTGAAGGCTAGCACGAATTTGGTATGTTCTATGGGCTATCTTGGACCTCAAGTTTGATATAAATTCACTCCTTTTGAAAAAATATCTTATTTTCATATTTTATATAATTTAATTTTGAATTAAATGGTTTTAAATTAAAAAATAAATCAATAAAATAGAAAATTGTCATGGCCAAGCATCAATGGGTCACAAATAATATCATGAACAAGTTTGGATCATAAAATTATAGGCCCATTTGGAAAAAATTGTATTTTGACCAATATCTCCTTTTGTGCAATTGTTCAAAAATGCCCAACTTCTGAATAGTGTATCTTGCTCAATTTTCCACATTTTTGAGTGTTGTTGGACTTTTTGGAAAGCTCTAAGAGTCCTCTAACCAACCTCTTTAGTTTCATCTTAATTGGAGTTTCCATGCACAATATATCTTCAAAACAAAATGTTGACTTTTTGTTGACTTTGAAAAGGACCTGTAATGTTTTGATCCATACCTTCCAAATGAAGCATTTTTTGAACATTCTTGTGAGACATGAAGTTGTAGAGAATTGAATTTCCTTCAAAACAAGAGGTGGTGGAAAAATTTACGAAAGTATGAAGAAGTTATGCTCGATCAAAGTTTGGTTGACTTTTCACTGAGAAACCCTAATTTAGAAAGTTTGACTTTTGAGCAAATCTTGAGTTTTCTTGATGAATCATGATCAACCCTTGATCAAATGATGAATGTAACTTCAAAATGAGGATGTTGACCAAAAATTATGAAGTTTGACCGTATGTTGACCACAATTGACTTTTGTCCAATCTGTTGATTTTCGACCATCGAGCAATTATGCGAGGAAACTTGACTTGTGAGGCTTGAAACTTGTCATGGAGAATATTTGAAGCCTATGAGGAGGCATGATGACCATTGGAGGTGTTGGAAGTCCATCTTGATCTGAGAATCACCAAACCCTAGTTTGGGTTGATTGTCTAGGAGAGGGTTTATCTGATCAACCCTTGAGGAATCCTTGAGTATGGATGTATGAAATATCATGAGAAGATGGAGGGAAAATTTTGGGGTATGATTTGCTGTTCAATCTTCTTGTCTGGAAGGGTTAGATTTGCATGCTTGCCTTCGGGACCGGAGGTAGAAGATGATTGAACACTCAGTACACAATTTGCACTCATTGGTGATGATGGGGAATGGGCTTCTGATGCCATTTGGAGAAGTTGGAGACTTTCTTTGGGGAATGAGTCGTCGCTAGACTCGAGATTGTTGTCCGGATAGGAGGCGGCGGGGATGGGATTAAGATGCCATCTGGAAGATCGATCTTGGGGAGTGAGCCGCTGCTAGGCTCGGTGAGCGCTTCGGAGTGGAAGGAGCATGGAGATGGGCTTAAGATGCCATCAGGAGGAGTCGTCACGTTAGACTTGTGCCCATCTTTGAATGGAGTTATTGGTTTGTATTAGTTTTTAACCAAATATGCAACATTACGAAAGTGGAGAAATGTTGACAAGTAGTGGAGATGGGCTTAAGATGCCATCCGAGGCAAGCGAGTCGTATGCTAGACCACATAGTTGTTGTTGATAATAAGAGAGTCGAGAATACATCTTCGTCTTGTACTACGAGAGGATAGTAGTTGGCGAAGTGTATCAGACTCACTGTTGTGCATGGGTATTGGTCCACTTTTGTTATCGGAGGATAACTTGTGATCGTTCGGATAGTTTTCTGTCTAACCGGGCATTAATCCACGGATCATTGTGGGAGGACAACAAGGCGATCGTTCGGATAGTTTTCCGTCGGATTCGGTCTTAATCTGGACCCGGTTGTCGAAGGACAACTAGGGCGGTCTTCGAGATAGTTCTCTAATGCGGATTAGGGTATTAATCTTGGACTGTCGTCGGAAGTGACTTTCACTGTTTTGGAGAAAACAAGAAATTTTGATAGAATATTGTTAGTCTTATCACAGTATGATGCATGACGATGTGTATGAATGACATATGCATATATTATGACTTTATAAGAAATGTATGAATGATAGATGTTGTGGTATTTCAAAACATATCCATCTTGAAGAAGATGCGGATGTTCTGCTTGGGGACTTCTGACTTCTGTTTGAGGATGGAAATCCTGAGAAGAAAGATAATCTTGATTCCTCTGGTGCACTATCTAACCAAGTCTTGAGGGCGGTAGAGATACACCGTCGAGGATCTTGTGCATAGACCCTGCTGGGGAGAAGTCCAGGGGGTACTCTGCCGGGGATTTTGTGTAATTTTGCTGGAGAGTATTTGGTAGTTACCGGGAGACCGGGTTAGAAGGATCTGGGGCCCGTTGTAATCTCTGACCGAGGCATAATAGATGTAGGTTTCCTCCGGTGCACTATCTGACCAAGTTTCAAGTCTGGACACTGCTGCTGGGGAAAAGGGGAATTGTTGAGAGATATCTTGTTGGGGATAAATACCTCGGCTGGGGGATGAAATGTTATTGCTCGAAGACGGGTGTAATCCGATTAAGTTGAGTGGAATTACTTCTCGGGGATTCTCCTCTACTCCGCTGGGGAAGGTTTGTGGTGAGTGACACCTCTGTGGGGATTATGCTCTGTGGGGTAATGCATTGGTGACTTTCGTCGTCATCTCAATTCCTGGAGCCTGTAGTAATTACTTTTGCTTGTTCACTTTTCGCATGTTTGTGAATAGATTTTTATTGTTAGATGCATATAATCATTCAAAGCAAACGTTGGACTTTATGCAAACAACAATAGTGAAAATTGTAAAGAGAAAGAACTCGCATTTATTTGAAATGTGGCGTATATGGCGGTTTGTACAAGAAAAGTAAAAGCTATGGAAACAATCTCGTTAAGTTCCAACTATGCTAGTACTCATATATTTCAACTATCTCATCTCCTTCTGTCGATGAAAGTGAGTGAATTGATTTCCATATTCGGATCTTGAATGATGATAGTAGTCACAGTAGGTGATCTGGAAGAGACATAATCGTGCTTAAATCCAACTTTTGCCTAGACCGCCCTTCGGGTTTCGAGTCTGGGATAACCTTTTTGCCCAAGCCGCCTTTTCGGGTTTTCGACTTGCCGGTGTACATGTTTTGTATATATCCTTAACTTTTGCGAACCCTTTTGGTTCGCCGGGATCTCTATTTTTGCCTAGGTCGATTGACCTAGCGGGTCTCTTTATCGTAGTATTTTTGACTATGTCTGCGTTCACGGGGTGTGGGAAGTCTTCACCATCCATGGTGCTAAGTATCATAGCTCCTTTGAAAATCTTCTTGACTACAAATGGTCCCTCATGGGTGGGAGTCTATTTTCCCACAGGATCACCTTGTGGAAGAATGATGCGCTTGACTACTAGATCAGACAGTAGACTCGGTGCTTGACCTTCTTAAATGCTCGATCATTTGTTTGATAGATCATCCCGTGGCGGATGGATGCAAGTCGTTTCTCATCAATCAGTTAATGCGGTCAAGGCGGTTTGGACCCGATCGTCTTCGCTAACTCTGCGTCTGAAGGACTACGGTTGAGGGTATCCGAACCTCGATGGGTAGAGCGCTTCCATACCGTATACAAGAGAGAATTGGGTTGCCCCTATTGATGTTCGTACTGTAGTGCGATAACCATGAAGAGCAAATGGTAACATCTCATGCCAATATTTGTAAGTCACTGTCATTTTCTGTATAATCTTCTTAATGTTCTTGTTGGCGGCTTCCATTGCGCCATTCATCTTAGGTCGATAAGATGAAGAGTTGTGATGCGTGATCTTGAACTGCGTGTAGAGTTCGGTGATCATCTTATTATTGAGATTAGAGCCGTTATCTGTGATAATCCTTTCGGGAGTGCCATACCGACAGATAAGATTATGTTTGATGAATTGGGCCCGACATTCTTGGTAACGAGATGCGACGAGGCGCATACCCATTTGGTGAAATAATCAATTGCCACAAGGATGAAGCGATGTCCATTGGGCGGTGGGCGATTTCTCCGATCACGTCAATGCCCACATTGCGAAGGCCAGGCTGTTAGAACATTCAGTCTTTGGAGGTGCGTGCACTTTGTCGCATCGTCGGTATTTGTGACAAGATCGAGCATAGCGGTGACAATCGACTTCCATGGTGGACCAATAGTAACTTGGTTCTCAAAATCTTCTTAGTCATTGTATGTCCCTTTGGAGTGAGTACCAAATGCGCCGTGTAACTCTTCCATGATTAGATTCTGCTTTTTCCGGTCTGCAGTGAGTAAGCACTGAAGTCGTGGTTGCGCTTGTATAAGATGTCGTTCTTGAGGAAGAATTTGGATGCAAATCTTCTTAAAATTTCTTATCATTGAGATGCCCTGCGGGATATTCTTGAGTCTCGGTACCTCTTCACATCATAGTACCAAGGTTTCTCTTACGTATCAAGCTCATAACAATCTGTTGGTTCGTCGAACCTCTCAATGATGATCAGGGGAGCCTCGTTGTCCCATCGACCTTGAACATAGATGACATAGTAGCTAATCGTGCCTTAATGATTCTCTTCTCGTGGAATGTGGTTGAAAGTGATCTCTTGAGTAGGGAATCAAACTCGAACATGTTCTCGATCTGAATGAGATTCGATGCCTGTATCCCATTCGCCCTTAATCGGTGATGACTAAAAGCGAGTCTCCATACACTTGCAAGAACTTGATTCTTAAGTCAATAGCGACTTTGATACCGTGATGCAGCTTCGTGTTCGACCATGTTGTTGGTGCAAATGAAACATAATCTGGCGGTGAAAGGCGTATAAACTTGGGGATGTAATGATGGCGCCAATGCCATTGCCAAGTGCGTTTGAGGCTCCATCAAAGACCATGGTCCACAGGATCCTTGTTCGGGTCCTTCATCTAGGCACAGTTCTTCACAATCGTAACTAGTAAAACATCTTCTTGGAAATTGAGCTGCGTAGGTGATAGTCATCTATGGCGATGAGCCAAATGATCGGCTACTATAGTTCCTTTGATCGCTTTACGAGAAGTATCTTGGATGTCATACTCGGTCAAGATCATACGCCATCTTGCTATTCTTAGGAGAGCTGGTTTCTCAAATATGTATTTTATCGGATCCATCTTGGAAATCAACAAGGTAGTGTGAGTCAACATATCTTTGTCTTAGTCGGTGACATGAAAGCGTTGCAAGTTTTCTCATTGTGAGTATCTTGTTTCACGATCGGTAAACTTTTGCTGGTAGTAGTATATTGCATGCTCTTTTCGACCGGACTCGTCATGTTGCCCCAACACACACATTGAGTTCTCTAACAACTTCAGTACATGATAAGAGTCTTCCGGTGGCGGCATCGGGATAGAAGGATTACAGTAGGTACTCCTTGATTTTGTCAAAAGCGATCTGGCAATCGTCGTTCCTCCACTACGATCTTTCTTGATAACTTGAAAATTGGCTCACAGTAGCGATTAGATGTCGATAGAATACGGATGTAATTCAATCGGCCCGAAACCTCGACTTCCTTCTCGGTGCGGGGGCTGGCATTTCTTGAATAACTTTAACCTTGGCGGGTCAACTTCAATACCTTTTCATGACAACAAAACCTAGAGTTTAGGATCGACTCCAAAGATGCACTTGTTGGGATTAAGTCTCGATGCATGCTTCTTGACCTATCAAGCAGTTTACGCAAATGATCGAGATGTTCTTCTTGAGTTTGTGATCGAGCTATCATGTCATCGGCGTAGACCTCTATCTCGTGATGAATCATGTCATGAAATAATGTCACCATAGCCGATAAGTGGCGCCCGCGTTCTTCGGTCCGAGCAGCAACCTTGTAGCAGAAAGTGCTTGTTTATAGAAGTTGTCTTCTCCATGTCTTGAGAGCCATTTTGATCGGTTATGTAGGAGAAACCATCCATGAAGGAGAAACCTTATCTTGCGGTGTTGTCAACAAGAACATCAATATGAGGAAGGGAAAATCGTCTTTCGGACTCGCTTTATTCGGATCTACGTAATCCACACATTCGTACCTTGCCATCCTTCTTAGATACAGGCACCACATTAGCAACCCATTGCGGATAGGAAGTATGACTAAGAAACCGTTGAAGCTGCTTCATCACTACGCTTTGATTTTCTCGACATCTCGGGGCGCGTCGACAGACCTTACATTTCTTTGGGAGAAAACCTTCTTTTGTCGGCAATCGGTGTACCACAATATCAATGTCCAAACTGGCATGTCTTCGTATGACCAAGAAAAACCTCAATATAGTCTCGTAGCAGACCAATCTTTCTTTAGCTGCTCTCAAGACCGCTCCTATCTTGATCTCTTTTATCTTCATCGATACCCAATTCACAACCTCGACTTGTTCCTCGTGTGGGTGTATAACTCGCTCTTCTTCTTTGTAGCAATCGACAAGTTCTCTGGCACTTCACAATCTTCCTCACCTTCGTCTTGGCTTGGTAGATCGGATTATCGAAGTCATATTTAGCAATAGCATAGTTGTTATCAGAGATTCGAGTGACTTTGCGATGTATCACGTGGGTGTGTGTGAGAACACATAGCTTTTGAAGGGTGATAAAGTAAAGAAAGAAAACAATTGAATGCAAAAGTCCAACGATTTTATTGAATGAAAATATGCAAATGACATAATAACCCTCACAAGCGAGCCATGATGCCCGGCAAGGCACTAGGCTTTAGAGTTCATTGTTCAAAACATAGCAAATCTGAAAGCAAAACTAAACAAGAGCAATTACTCATGTCTAAGGAGAATGGTATGATGTCTTGATCTTCCAATTCTTTGAGCCCTTGTGCGGGTTGGGAAGATCCACTTGCGATGTCGAGTCGTGATCGTCTTCTATAGCATGGATTCCATTCGTCGATGCGGAAAGGAAGTTGGCGGCACGTTCGCGTATCATCTTGACCCTTGATAGTGAAGCCTAAACCCGGTCTTGTCAAATTTGAGAGGAAGATCGAGGCTGACCCCAAATAGTACTACCTCCTTCTTATTGCTTGAGCATCTTTCGTGAGGCCATCCTAGGCGGGACTTTAGCAACCGGGGTGTGGAGAGTCAGCAGGCATGACTTTGGGATTGTTTCAAAAGCTTGCGGTCTCGTGAATTCACCTTCCACCTCGAGGTATCGGAATGGTAGATGGTGACCATATATTCTTCTTCACCATATTGTGACAACCTTCCCTTTCACGGTACTTGAGTTTCGATGCAAGGTAGAAATATGGCCTGCCCCATATCCAGGCGTCCAGTAGGCAAGAGTAAGTGACGGATGTCCATGACAAAGAGTGGAATCAAAAGTGGGAACCGACTTTAGACGAGAATAGCTCTCAATCTTTCGTTTAGAACCATCAAAAGCTCTCACAATAATGTCCTTGGGTCTCGAAACCAACCCTTGACATCAAGCCGATCAAAGCGTCTTGGAAGGATATTGAGCGAGCCGGTATCCCCAAAACATGAGACAATGTAATGCC
Source organism: Vicia sativa (assembly GCA_021764765.1). NCBI lineage: Eukaryota > Viridiplantae > Streptophyta > Magnoliopsida > Fabales > Fabaceae > Vicia > Vicia sativa. The sequence continues at coordinate 50,062,816 of CM038796.1, forward strand.
CTTGCATTCAAGCAGAGATGTGCAAGGCTTTGTTGTGTTTCTTCCGTGAGTCAGATCGACATCGAGAGAAACCTAGGCCGTTGTTGGCGGATAGCAATACAAACTTCAAGCGGTCGGTAGTAGTGTCTTGCGATCGTGAGCATTCTTGAAACTTCACCAGGCGTTAGCATGGGCCTCGAGCACAAGAGTAGAGCAAGCATGGAGATCTTGGGCAGATCTGTCCTAACTGTTCCACAACATTGTAGTCACTCTTCTTGATAATCTTGAATTTCCTCCATTTCTTGTTTGGAGGTGTCTTGATAACTTCCTTTGGTACTGGTGACGGGATGAATCACTTTGGTTCCATCCTTGGGGATGGGTTGAGATGATGGTTGGAGTGGATGATTTGGAGAGAATATTGATCTTGAATGATGTTGTCAATGTCAGAATGGGAAGGGTGAGGTGCTACTCACAGGCACGGTGATCCACAGATCGAGAGGAAATTCTTATAGTGTTAACATCAGCATAGTCTTCTGGGAAATCGTCACCCCATCCGGTCACCTTAACATCTTCAATAGGAATCTTGTAGCTTACAGGAACAATGTACTTCACCATGTAATCATACTTTCCACTTGGCTGCCCCAAGGTATCCCACACAGATGGTGCAGTTTCATTCACCTCCTCGATCTTCAACTTAGACATATCTTCACACAGCTTCTGCATAGGTGGTTTTAGGAATAGTATCTCACGGTTATCCATCATGCACTGAACACGTCTTCTCAACCAAGCACAACCATCAGGTGCAGATGGGCACCAACGACAATTCTCTGGGCATCTTGGATTGACACCGGCTTGTAGCAAATTCTTCTTAACAGTCATCAGAGGAATGGTCAAGTCATCTATGTTGAAAATGTAAGTATCCTCACCAACAGCATTGGAACTCTTGTCATGGTTAGGCATGGGCGCATTGATCACATTCGGTGTCTCAACAGGAGGATTAAATTCGATCTGCTTAGCTTCAATCATATCTTGAATCTTGTTCTTTAGAGCCCAACAATCATCAGTGTTATGTCCAGGGCTATTGGAATGGTAAGCACACTTAGCATTAGGATTGTATCTCGGAGAGGAAGTGTTGATATTTTGAGGAGGATCCCTCAAGGTTATCAGCTCTGATTTCAACATGTGTTGTAAGGCTTGCGACAATGGCATGTTGATCTTAATACTTGATCTTAGCGGCGTTACGGCTCTGGCGTTGTCTCGGCGAGTTGTCTTGATGTAGGATTGGAGATCCTGGCCCCGCAGATTGAGCACGGTCGGTCTTGGCTCGGCTTTTCGACCATACACATTAGTTTCTTTCTTACCACCAAAGATCTCTTGCGCATTTGAAGATGACTCTACATGAATCTTCCGCTCTTGATACCGACTTCATCGCTCTCTGTCAATATCAACTCGGTGAATCCGGTGAAGAGTTTCCAATCGGATGATTGAAGAATGGGCGGTCGGTGTTCCATAAACATATCAACCAATTCCCTATTGGACAAGGGTGGTTGAACTACTGCTAAATCTCTCTATTTAAGCATACTCCTTAAACTTCTCATCACGACCCATAGACATGCTCGTAGTTGCATGCGGTGGGTGTCAATTCAACATTGTACTCATACTATACGTAGAAAGCATCGCTAAGTTACTCCAATGCGGATACGGTTATTCTTTAGTGATAATACCATTCCAATTGAGTTAGGACAAACTCTCTTGAAAATAGTGCATCCTGACTTTACATCATCGGTGTGGGGTTGATCTTACGGACATAGGACTTCAAATGCGACTGGACAGAAATACCATCATATTTGGCAAAAGTTGGTACTTTGAACTTGGAGGAATCACCACACTAGGGACAAGACTCGGATCATCAAAATTCAGCCGGACATCTTCAGTTTTCCACATTCGAGACGGTCTTCAAGTTGCTTGTACTTGTCATCTTCATCGAGGGGATGGCTATAGTCGGGCGATCCTCTCTCTCTTTCTTAGGCTCACGCTGGTCATCTTCATTACCCTTGACACTTCCTCATTCTTGAAACTTCCTTGAGAGCTCTATCCGGCTAACCCTTAGGACCACCTTTGTAGCGTCGCCCATGTTGAGAAGACCAACACCTTCTTCTTTCATTGATGAGCTTCTTGGATCTTCTTGGCCTTGGACCAAGTGGTGAACATCTGCTTGGCCAGGCATTACGCACGGAGATCTTTGACAGACTGTTCAAGAGCCATTTCTCCTAAAATAAATAGCGAGCAAATGAGAAAACCAATCTTCAATGTACCTGTGATGCAATGTTATGCTATGATATGCAATGTTTATGCGAATGCAATGCAATGTTTTCAAGGACCTTAGAGATTTAAATTTGTTAAACAAGCAATGAACAAACATTTATTAGTTCTCTTTTTATTATTTTTCTTTTTAAGTACAAAAGATAGTTCAAACCAATAAAAGAAAAACATATAAATCCGAGAGCTCTAAATCTCCCATGGGCGCTTCCTCTTGCTGCCGAGGTAGGCGTTGATGTTTCGCTCCTCATGAAGTAGCTTTGTCAACTCTAGCACCTTCTTCTCGCTTGCATAACACTGAGCTTCAAATGTATCCCTCTCTCCTTTAAGATGAACCCAAGATCTCTTCAAGTCTTCAAAATCAGTAGGCATGTCAGGATGGAGAACAGTATAGGATTCGTCACCTATAGCAACAGGTTCCATAATTACTGGTAAAATAGGCGTGAATGGCATCATGAGGTTTTGGGCTCGAGCTCGCACCCATTTGAGGTAAGGTTCCCAAGGAATGGAGTTCGGTGCCCCAAAGTCTTGGTATCAGTCTTCTTTACCATGCCCCAAGCGTGTATGAACCTTTGTCGGTAATTCTGGAGATCGTGGTTGTAGTCGAACACAATATCTTGGAGAAGCATATCATGTAGACCATCTCTTCGAGCAAAACCAAACTGACGTAGAGCTAGAGAAGGGTTATAAGTAATACCTCCCCTTATACCAAGTAGTGGTACATTAGGGAATTCTCCACAACGCTCAATGAATGTGAAGTCCTTTTGAGAGAAAAGACTCCAACGGATATCTGAATGAGAGAGTGACATTAGTCTTTGAGACCACTTCAATCTTTGTTCATTCTTCAAAACTGATGGCGGAAGGTGCGAAATAAACCACTTGGAAAGTAACGGTATACAACACATGAGAGTTCCTTGTCTCTTAGTAGTACGAATATGGAGAGAATGTAGGATGTCTCCAAGTAAAGTGGGCACAGGATTGCGGGTAAGAAACAACTTGATGGCGTTGACATCTATGAATTGATCCGAGTTAGGGAAAAGAACCAAACCATAGATTAGCAGGGCCACAATGTCTTCGAATGCATGGAAACTCATAACTTTGAGGAATTCTCGGGCTTTCTTAATCAGGAACTTAGCAAGTAAACCCTTAACTCCGCTTCTGGTTTCCCAATTGGCTTCAATGTCTGAGCGCTTAAGATGTAAGGCCGATGCAATGTCTTCGTACTTAGGGACCTTTTCCAAACCGGTGAATGGCATTTGGTCAAGAATAGGTACCCCAAGTAGCTTAGAGAACTCTTCCAAGGTAGGAACCAACTGATAATCTGGGAATGTAAAGCAATGGTGTTTTGGATCAAAGAACTGGAATAGGACATGCATAAAATCTTCTTCAAAACCGGAGATAACCAAGTCAAGCAGATAACCATGTCTTTTGATGAACTGAGCATGGTTGGGAATTTCATAAACCAATTCTTTGAGCTGAGAAGGTATACCCATGAAGTTGATTCGGATAGTCTTTCTAGAAGCCATAATCCCTACAAAAGCAGCAAAGATAAATCCTAGGTCCTTGAAATAGTTAGAAATGATATGCAATGCAATGATGTCATGATGTCATGTTTAGCACACTGAAACAATTCACACAATTAGCCTAGGTTTAAGGCTTGCATGAGGTATAGGTGATTACCCACCAAAAGTTTGAGTTGGTTCATCTGTCCTATAATAATGTGGGTTCTAGGAATCTCACATCATTGATCTTTCTCGTAGGAGTTTATTTCAATCGACTACCAAGTGGTCGACCAAAAATATCCCAAAGTCGATCTCAATGAGCGTAGCATCGGTATCGACCAACCTCAGTCTACACCAAAGTGACCGTCTCACTACCTTCTAATGGCCAAGATGGGTCAATTAAGGTTCTAAAAGTTTAGTTAGTGCTTGATGACACCACGGAAGCCAAATACTATCCTCAACTTGGGAATGAAGAGTATCGGGACATCAAAGTGTCACACTAACGTAGCCATCATGTTGACCGTTTCGATATCGTCTAGCAGTCGTGACGATTATTGCTACTTACCTAAAAGGAAACCGGATCGGTGTAGGATCCCCACAAATATAATACCCAACCCTTAAAGATAAAGCAAGCAAGTCAAGCAAAAGCAATAAAAATGATCTAGAAATCCTAAGGCATTCTCTCTTTAAGGTGTGTCCCAGTGATCGCCATTACGTAACACGGTGAACTAACTTTGTAGGTTTTTGTATCGCAAATGTGCGGATAGCAAAGTCGCCACCAACTTTTCTTTTATCCAATTAAGGAAGGTGAAAAGACGGAAAAAGACCTTCGTTAGATTACGAGTAAGGGAGACGGTTATGAAAAGGTATTAGCACCCTTTCCATCCGTAGTTATCTCAGGCTCTTAGTTGCTCTTAGATCACTTTAAAATTGTGCTTTCTGTGTGTTTGACAAAAAATGTTTTGAAAAGGCATTTCGCTTTGACTTTGTAATGATTCATGTAGGAATATATACAAAGTGTTTGGAAATGTTTCGTTTTGAAAAGAGTTTGAACTTTGACAAAAGTGTGTGGGGTGAAAAGTATTTGATAGAGCAAGCAACTAAAAGTCTTATTACCTACTCATAATGGTCATTTTCGTGTTATTTTACTTTCCTTTAGAATAGCGCTATCCATACCATTAGTTGGTAGGTAACCCTATTTGTTGGATGTAAGCGGGACATTCGAAGGGACATCGGATGGTCATAGAAGGCAACTTGTAGGAAGTATCCTAGCACATTCGAAGGGACTATCATCATTTTCGTGGCGACAATCGAGGTCAAGATCATGTATTCGTGGCGACATCGTGGGTCTATGATCTTTGTATCGAAGGGACTATGATGATTTGTTTTGAAACAGCGGTGCTAGAATACCTCTACGTTCGAGGACATGACCATTTGAATTCGTAAAACAACGAGAGAATTACCCTAAGGGGTGCATGTGTGAAAAGAGTGTGTTGATTTCAGATTCATGTTATCTTGAAAATTAGAGTGAGCTATGTTCAATTTTATCTTGCCATACACGCCTAATTACTAACAGTTTATAAGATGCGGAAAGAAATTGCGGAAATATAAAGTGCGGAAAGATAAATCCTACGCTATTACATGGCTTTGGGGCAGATACATAATTTAAAATGCGGAAAGTAGAAACCCTAATTAAACTATTACATCCCATAAGCAATTACATAATTGGAAAAAAGAAAACGACAAAAAGAAATCGCCCGAAACGGAATAACCTGTGAAAAGATGAGAAATCGGAAAATACGAGGAAATCGAATAAGAGAAAAATGTTAGCAAAAATAATAATTTTTAAATGAGAAAAATATTTCATGCTGGAAATAACATTAATATGCTAAAATAATTTTTTGGGGTTTTTTGGAGTTAATTTAATAAATAAAAACTAATTAAAAGTGATTTAAATGATAAATTAACAATTAAATTAAATATGCATGCAAAATAATATTTTTAATTTTATAAATTATATAAACATTTTAAAAATAATGCAAAAGAAAAATATTTTTTGGTGTTTTTTAATGCATGATAAAAATAATTGAAATTAAATTAAAATGCATGAAAATATTAAATAAAAAAGAAAATATGAAAATAACATGAAAAACATGAAGTTTGTAAAAAGAAAGGAAAACCGGTCCTGGTGAGGCTCGAACCCATGACCTCTTGGAGCATCTTCAACAGCTAGCGCCTTAACCACTGGGACAAGTGACATCTGGTGTTTGAAACATTGAAATCAATTGAATATAAAGGATGACGCGTCATGGTTATGTTTGAAACACAGTCAGCCACGCGTGGACCCCATTGACTTATGAATGGACGAATCAGAGAAGCCCATCGCGCCATGCAATCTCCTCATCGGTCTTCGCCTGAGTCAGCGCCGGAGCTAGGGCTCCGGTCATCTTCTCCGGCAACTATGATTTTCAAACACCAAAATCTGAAGATTCAAAGCAAAGAAAGACCTAGTCCACCTATTTGACCCTCCGAATTCAATGGTGGTATTGGTTTGGTAGATAAGCTGTACAGCCAGGTTCGAAGGCAGCGACGAGAAACCTAAACATGGCAGCGGTGATTCTCACGTGCAAGCTTGCTAACGATTGCCCGGATCGATCATATGGAGTCTCATGAACATAATAAAAGCATTAGAATCAATTGAAACACAGATATTAAAATGAAAAATCAAGAAATATTTGAATATGTATGAATGTATATGGCACGATTCAGGTTGCTTTGATCATTGGCAATGATGTATACTTACTCAATCTTACCTCCTGAACACAATGGAATGGTTTTGAGAGCTTGAAAGTGGCTGGAAATCAAAATTCGAATTTTGACAATTCTTGAAATTTTTTGGCAAAGTGTGGGTTGTTGTAAGGGTTAGGGTTTCGTGTCCTTTGTTGTGTGTAATGCTGGGTATTTATAGAGGGTTTTGGGATGGCAAAGAGAAGGAAAAAAGATTTGGTTTTGAATGTGCATTGAATATTTTTCAAATAAAATCAAATTTTGGAGAAAATTTGATTTTCTCTTCAATGTGAAGGCTAGCACGAATTTGGTATGTTCTATGGGCTATCTTGGACCTCAAGTTTGATATAAATTCACTCCTTTTGAAAAAATATCTTATTTTCATATTTTATATAATTTAATTTTGAATTAAATGGTTTTAAATTAAAAAATAAATCAATAAAATAGAAAATTGTCATGGCCAAGCATCAATGGGTCACAAATAATATCATGAACAAGTTTGGATCATAAAATTATAGGCCCATTTGGAAAAAATTGTATTTTGACCAATATCTCCTTTTGTGCAATTGTTCAAAAATGCCCAACTTCTGAATAGTGTATCTTGCTCAATTTTCCACATTTTTGAGTGTTGTTGGACTTTTTGGAAAGCTCTAAGAGTCCTCTAAGCAACCCCTTTGGTTTCATCTCAATTGGAGTTTCCATACTCAATATATCTTCAAAACAAAATGTTGACTTTTTGTTGACTTTGAAAAGGACCTATAATGTTTTGATCCATACCTTCCAAATGAAGCATTTTTTGAACATTCTTGTGAGACATGAAGTTGTAGAGAATTGAATTTCCTTCAAAACAAGATGTGGTGGAAAAATTTCTGAGAAAGTATGAAGAAGTTATGCTCAGTCAAAGTTTGGTTGACTTTTCACTAAGAAACCCTAATTTAGAAAGTTTGACTTTTGAGCAAATGTTGAGTTTTCTTGATGAATCATGATCAACCCTTGATCAAATGATGAATGTAACTTCAAAATGAGGATGTTGACCAAAAATCATGAAGTTTGTTGTATGTTGACCACAGTTGACTTTTGTCCATCTGGTGATTTTCAACCATCGAGCAATTATGCGAAACTTGACTTGTGAGGCTTGAAACTTGTTATGGAGAATCTTTGAAGCATATGAGGAGGCATGATGACCATTGGAGGTGTTGGAAGTCCATCTTGATCTGAGAATCACCAAACCCTAGTTTGGGTTGATTGTCTAGGAGAGGGTTTGTCTAATCAACCCTTGAGGAATCCTTGAGTATGGATGTATGAAATATCTTGAGAAGATGGAGGGCAAATTTTGGGGTATGAAAATATCCAAGTTCAAGAAAATGCTGATGAATGAATTCAAGATGACAGATTTAGGAAATATGGCATATTTTCTACGAATGGAGGTTCTGTAATCAAAGGAAGGTATCATTCTGCATCAGTTGAAATATGAACTTGAACTTCTGAAGAGATTTAAGCTGCAGAAGTGTACTGTTGTTGTGACACCATCAGAAACCAATCATAAATTGGATTTTGACTCTGATGGTGATTCTGTGGATGCTACAACCTTCAAGCAGTTGCTTGGTTCCCTTAGGTATTTGTGCAATACCAGACCTGACATTTCCTATGCAGTTGGAATGGTTAGAAGATTTATGAGTAATCCAAAGTGGTCCCATTATCAAGATGCTGTCAGGATCCTGAGATATATAAAGGGGACTCTGAAGTATGGAGTGTTATTTCCCTTTGGAAGGAAGTTAGAACCAAAGTTAGTGGACTATTATGATTCTGACTGGTGTGGAGATAGAGTTGACAGAAGAAGCACTTCTGGCTATCTGTTTAAGTTTCTGGGATGTCCTATTTCTTGGATTTCCAAGAAACAACTTGTTGTGGCTCTGTCAACATGTGAAGCTGAGTACATTGCAGGCGCTGTAGCTGCATGTCAAGCTGTTTGGCTTTTGAATCTTTTGGAGGATTTAAAAATCGTGATAGAGAAACCTCTAAAGCTGCTGATTGATAACAAGTCTGCGATCAACCTTGCCAAGAATCCAGTGTTGCATGGAAGAAGCAAGCATATTGAGACAAAGTATCATTTTCTCAGAAGTTAAGTACAAAAAGGAGTGTTAGAAATTCTGCACTGCAGCACCCAGAAGCAGTTAGCAGATATTCTGACAAAAGCTATAAAAACTTACCAGTTCCTTCAGTTAAGAAATGGAATTGGTGTTGTCAGTTCTGATGGACATGAATTAATGGATGGTGTTGTGAATAATTCATGATTAGAAATGGCACTTTAGTAATTATTAGGATAATTTAGTATTTGTTATCTTATTGTTATTATTGTATATCTTTAATTCCTTAAGATTAGGATTAGGGTTTGTTTTTAGTTAGTTACTTTTTGTCTTATAAATAGAGGCTTGTATTTCATTAGTTTTAATCAATTCAATACAATTTAATACTTATTTTCATCCTCTTTTTTATTTCCATCATTATTCTCTTCAATCCTTGTGCCGTAACACCACAGAGGTATTGCTCATTTAACAGATAGTAAGTGTATCTCGGTCTCTTTTTATCGCTCCTAGCCCGGTCAGGAGATTTTATGCACAAATAGAAGCCAATATAGTGCAAGTTGGTCTAGTTGGTAAAGATTTCAGCTCAGTTCCAACAAGAATCGGGATTCATATCCGGCTTCCATTGTGAAGACATTATTAATAGCTCCTTGAGCCTTGAGACCAACCTGAACCCGACTCACTTAAACTTTTTCCAATTATGAAAAGAAAAAATATGTAGAGGGTGACAAAATGTCCGAAATTCTTAATACCTTGTGTAATGAAATATGACATCTGCATAAGTAGAGAATCCATCTTCAAAGGTAACCAAGCCATCCTCATCTACATATTCTATATAAAAACAGAAACAGAATGAGAATTATCATCAATAATACTATAGTGTTAATAAAGTAATATCTACCATGAGTGTACTAAAATCATCCAAGTGCACGTCCGTAAACTATCAAGATTTTTATAAAACCTAAACATCAACAATCAAATCTTATCCCACTAAATGAGGTTAGCTACATAGAGACAATAATATAAAATCATCCCTAAGTAAAATTTACATACCAAAGTATGGAAAGATATGTTGCAAACGCGAACACTTTCAAACTTGATATCTGGATTGGGTTTAGTTGCAACATGAACTTCCTTTGCTACATCTGCAATATCTCTTGAGATGTCAAATGAACTTGGTCCTAGCCCAATTAAAATCACAACCTATTATTATTAAGCAAAAATAAATCAATTCAATTTCCAAAATAATTAAAACCATTTTTTGGAGTATGAAAATTGTTGTACCTGATCTTTGAAAGAATGAGGCAGTCTATAATTATGAGAATGCATTTGAAACCTCCGCCAATTTTCAATTACAAGAACCACACCGAGTTTCGGTTCTACAAAATGACCCGAACAAACAACAACCGCTTCAAACACTTCACGACTCACTGAGTCACTTCCTCGAGTCAGCCTTGACTCAACCACCCACTCGTTACCTTTCCCATTTCTCTCAACTTTCACTACCTCCATTTTAAATCGGGTCAACCCATAAAACCCAAACTCACCCGCAAAATCCTCCAGAAAACGAAGCACTTCCTCGTGACCCTGGAAGGTTCTAGGGTCACCGGATACCCGCTTGGAGAAAGGGTAATCTAAGAATCCCATTACTTGTCTTGGAAGATTGGTGCGGAGAGAGTGGTGCAGGCTGCTGTGAATGATTTCTCGGGTTGGATCTATGTTGAGAGGATCAAAATCGATTTCTGGGTCGTAAACCCAGGTTCCTCCGATGCGGTTTTTTTTTTTCTCAAAAACGACGACGATGTGGCCTTGCTGTTAAAGCTCTGTGGCGGCGATGAGGCCGGAGACTCCGACTCCGATAACTGCAACTTTGACCGATCGAGGAGGCATTTCGATTATTTGAAAAAAAGTAAAACGATGATGATAGTGGAGGAGTATTAATGAAAGGGAATGTTAATTCAAAAGCAATGGAACTTGGTTTTCAAGTTCTTTCACCAAAAATGGCCAAAAAGCAATTTTGCCATCAATAACAAGCATATTATTTTGGAATCAGATCGACTGAGTTTGACGCAGGAAAGTTACCATAACTTTCAACAATTCTCATCTGTTTGATATGAAAGATGCACAAGATCATGTCACTTGTTCTATACTTTCTCTTTTCTCCTTTTCAATCTTGCAGCCAACCACTTTTGTGTTTGTTAATGATCATGCATAAAGTCGAGCCGAGATATGAAGTCGTGGGGTCTTGGGGCGAGAATGAGCCCGGATGGGGGGCTTATGATCAGGATTTGTTGTGGATCTCGGGTGGAGGGGAAGGAGTCTGAGTATGGGCTGGGTATATATCTCGGCCATGCGTCTTGGGATCGATCGAACTAAATCGAACATTACGATTGAGTTGAGAAGCGTATCATTGCGAAACGGATGATGCTTCACTTTCCTGATTGAGTTAATGGGCGAAAGAACGTTACTGATAAAAAGGAAGAAATATTTATGAAGTCAGGAGTATATATAGGGCTCCCGCCAGCGGGATAAGCAAGACAATCATAACTTGGAGTTCAAGATATCATACTTGAGCCTCCAAATCCCTAAATACGATCATAAAGGTTTTTCCTGCAAGAACATTTTGGCGCCCACCATGGGGCCTCAGTGAAATTAATCCCAGGCCACCGCATTATAGACGTTATAACACGATGTCAAGAACTTCACCAACTGACCCGTCAGAACTGACTCAGTTGTTGGCAATGATCGATGACTTGCGTCAACACAATGATACTTTACAAGATAGTGTCCTAACTCTTCAACAAAGGAGTTTGGACGAAATAAAAGACCAAGAAGCAGAGCTTTTGGAACCGCAACCCTTGTCCCAAGCTATCTGGGAGGATGTTGTTCCTGAGAATTTCAAGCATCCCGTCCTGGCAACGTACGACGGGAAGTCTGACCCCCAGGAGCACATCATTTCGGTTAATAATATGATGGCGTTAATCGCATCGACATTTTCCCTCAAATGCAAACTGATGGCCGTCACGTTCATGGAATCTGCTTTGTGTTGGTACATGGGGCTACCACGACTTTCCGTAGTTAGCTATTAGGATTTCAACAGGAAAATTGTTCAACAGTTCTCGAAAAATCGCCATCGTAAGGTGGCCAATACTTCTCTCTTCAATGTTAGGCAGCGTTCGGCGGAGTCGTTACGAGATTTCATGGCTAGGTTTAACGAGGAGACCATAAAGGTTTCACACCCTAACCAGGAGATCTTTGTGGCGACATTTCAGCATGGACTCAAGGTCGGCCAATTCAACGAATCTTTAGCTCAGAAGCCGACTAAGAGTATGGACGAAATCATCACTCGGGCGGAGTGTTATGTTAAGGGAGAAGAGAGTAACATGGAGAAAAGAGCCCGGGATTCCAAGGAGAAAGGTGTTGGGCGAGATGTTAGAGCCGAGCCGAAGTCTTGACCACGGGACTAGTCGGCGGCGGAGGCGCACGTGGCGTCCTCTATCCCGGGGGTATCCGGCCATAAGGCCCGGGGAAACTTTTACACCTTTGAATGTTAGGAGAGAGGACATTCTCTGTGACGTGAATCATTTGAACTTGCTTCCCAGGTCGTGGAGACCTCGGATGGTTAATGCTGCAATGGGAAATAATTTGGGAGCCTGGTGTGAGCACCATTGCATAAGAGGACACACGACCGAAGCTTGTGTCCATCTGCGAAGAGAAATTGAAAAACTGATTTAGAGGGGTAAGCTTTCATCCTTTGTGAAAGATGACTCCGAGCAGGTCAACAAATGTGGTCCATCTCCAAGAGAGGAGGCGGATCCCGAGTCACGGTCTAAAAAGAAGGGCAAGGTTGTGGAGGAAGTTAAGGAGGCAAGAGCAGCTCGGCATACGCTCAATACCATCTCTGGAGGGTTTGTCAGAGGTGGATCCACCAGTGCTGCTCGTAAGTGGCATGCACGTGGGGTAGGTCATGTGGCCCAGATTGGGTCGGCTAAAGAGGAGCCCGGGGTGATAACTTTTTCCCAGAAAGATGCCAAGGAGGTCTTGCCTCATGAAAATGATCTCATGGTTATTGAAGTACAAATCAGAGATTGGGGGTAAAACAGGTGTTGATTGATCCGGGAAGTTCTGCTGATGTCCTTTACTGGGAAGCTTTCAAGGGAATGGGTTTTGATCCAAAGGAGTTGTTATCGTTCAGTGGGACCCTGGTCGGCTTCTCTAGTGAACAGGTACAGGTGTTGGGCTATCTCCTTGTTCTCACTACCTTTGGAACAGATGAAAATGCCAAGGGTGTCCGATTTCGTTATCTGGTGGTCAATGCTTCTTCGCCTTATAACATCATCATTGGTCTTCCTTCATTCAATGCGCTTAAGGCTGTTTTATCAACTTTGTACCTAACCATGAAGTATCCCCTAGGAAATAGACGTGTTGGGATCATCCGGAGTGATCAGGGGTTGGCTCAGAAGTGTTACAAAGACAGCATAAAGATTAAAAAGAAGTTGATTCCAACAGAAGATCCGACTGATCATGAGGTTGGCATGGTTGACATTGATCCAAGAGAGGATTCTAGAGAGGATACTTTGACTCCTCAGGAGGAGACAAAAGGGGTTCAGATCGGATTCTTGCCTTTAGAAATCACACACCTGGGGACGCAACTTTCCGCCGAGGAGGAAGCCGAGATAGTTCGGGTTCTGAAACAGAATTTAGATCTCTTCGCCTGGAAACCCGCGGACATGCCCGGGATAAACCCGAATGTCATGTGTCATCATCGGCTCACGAATCCAGGTGGCCCGATATCTCGTGAGCGAAAAATGGGAGAAGAAAAGAGGAAAGGTGTCTCATATGAGGTTAAAAAGTTGATCAAGGCTGGGTTTATTAGTGAGGTTCAATATCCGACATGGCTGTCTAATGTAGTTATGGTGAATAAGAAGACTAGAAAATGGAGGATGTCGTGATTTCACCGATCTTAAAAAGGCTTGTCAAAAGGACCCTTATCCCCTTCTGCACATAGATCGTTTGATTGATGGAGCTTCCGTGTTTCGTCTTCTGAGTTTCCTGGATGCATCAAATAAGGATAAACCTGGCGGATGCTTCAAAGAAGGCTTTCATGACGGACCTCAAGAATTTCTATTATAGAGTAATGCCTTTTGGGCTGGAGAATGCTGGGGCTACTTACCAGAGGCTCATGGATATGGTTTTCGCTCCTCAAATTGGGAGAATATTGAGGTCTATGTGGATGATATGGTGGTGAAAACTGGGGTAGGGGCAAGCATGTAGAGGATATAGAAGAAACCTTCACGGCTATTCGAAAGTATGATATGCGCTTGAAACCGGATAAATATACTTTTGGGGTACAAGTCGGAAAGTTCCTTGGCTTCATGTTGACAAGTCGGAGAATCGAGGCTAACCCGGATAATTGCCAGGCAGTCGTTGATATGAGAAGCCCGACTACAGTTTGGGAGGTGCAACAACTAACAGGTCGTTTGGCTGCTTTATCTCATTTTCTATGTTGTGCAGGTGACAAGTCGATTCATTTCTTCTCGGCTATCAAAAAGAGAGTAGAGTTTGAATGGACCGAGGCGTGCGAGAAAACATTCCTGGAGGTAAAGAAACTCCTATCAACACCTCCAGTTTTAACTAGGTCAAAGGAGAATATGCAGCTGGTGTTGTACCTCGCTGTGTTAGATTGTGCAATTAGCTCGATTTTGGTTCAAGAGACAAAAACCAGAGAGTGTCCGGTGTATTTCGTCAGCAAGGTGCTAAAGGGGGAAGAGCTCAGATATTAGAAGATTGAGAGGCTGGCGTTGGCTTTAGTGACAACAGCTCGAAAGTTAAGGTATTACTTTCACGGGCATCCAGTCCTGGTGAAAACCAATTTCACTCTGAAACAAGTATTCAAGAAGCCGGATCTGGCAGGGAGAATGGTGTCTTGGGCAGTGCAGTTGTCAGAGTATTATATTGACTTCAGCCCTTGCACCAGTATAAAATCCCAGGTTTTGGAAGATTTCATGGTCGAGTTTAGTTCTCCTCCGATAGAAGATGCGTCGTCGAGGTGGATTCTCTCCGTTGATGGGTCATCAAATTTGAAGGGAAGTGGTGCAAGAATAGTTTTGGTGGGGCCCGACGAAATAGTTTTGGAGTATTCGCTGCGATTTGGTTTTCAAACGAGTAACTATCAGGCCGAGGATGAGGCTCTGTTAGCTGGTTTGAGGTTGGCTTTGGAGGTCGGAGTGACCCACTTGCTTGTCCAGATAGATTCTCAGCTTGTCGCTGGACAGGTGGGTGGGAATTTTCAGACAAAAGACCTCATTTCAACAAAGTATGTGCAACAGGCAATGTTGTTATGTAAAAGATTTGAAGTTTTCGAGATTTGTCATGTTCTGAGGGAGGAAAATACTCGGGCCGACCTCCTAGCTCGTCTGGCTAGTACTAAAGGTTATGGGGTGAATAAGTCAGTGATACAGGAAACGTTATCTTTACCTAGTGTTGAAAGGGAAGAGTCATTAGTGGTCGAGGAGGATGATGGCTGGATGACACCAATCATTTAGTATATTCAGAAAAATATGTTACCAGAGGATAGGGAAAGGGCCAGGAAAATTAAGAAGATCTTGACAAGATTTGTAATGGAGTCGGGCAAGTTGTACAGGATGGCGCGAGTAGCTCTAATGCTGTGGTGCATGTCAGAGAAGGATGTCCTTTTGGTGTTAAAATAGGTTCATGAAGGAGTGTGTGGGAATCATGGGGGAGGACGATCCTTGTCTAGCAGAATACTGCGTGTCGGGTATTATTGGCCTACATTGATGAAAGATTGTATTCAATTTGTTGCCCGTTGTGTGCAGTGCTAGACGTTCGTACCTGGTATTCATACGTCGGCTGAATTGTTACATGCTGTTCTAATCCCATGGCCTTTTTATCAGTGGGGGGCTGACATTCTTGGGCCATTTCCAATGGCGCCGGGTCAATTGAAGTTTCTCATTGTCACGGTTGACTATTTTACCAAATGGGTGGAGGTCGAGGCAATATCTCGGATATCAGCAGAGCGTGTGCGCCATTTTTATTGGAGAAACATCATTTGCCGTTTCGGGCTTCCTCGGGTCATCGTTTCTGACAATGGGACACAGTTCGCAAGTGCCTCTGTTGTGGAGTTTTGCAAGGATCTTGGAGTAACAAATAAATTTATTTTTGTGGAACATCCCAAGTATGATCGGTAGTCGGCTAATAAGGTAATTTTAAACGCAATAAAGAAGAAGTTGGATGATGCTAAGGGATTATGGGCGCAATACCTTCATGAGGTTCTATGGGCGTATCACATCACTGTTCACTCAACAACTCCGGAGACACCTTTTAGAATGGTTTTTGGTGCTGATGCCATGATCCATGTAGAGGTCGCTTTGCCATCATGGAGACAAGAACATTTTGAGGAGGAGGTCAACAATCGGGGGTTGGATGTTGAAGCCGACCTAGTGGAGGAGGTGAGGAACGCAACACATGTGAGATAAATTTTTGCTAAACAAAGGATAACGCGATGTTTTAATTTGAAGGTGAAGCAACATGGGTTTGAAGTCGGAGATTTGGTACTTAAGAAGATAACGGATCCGACCAGGAAAGGAAAGTTGGCTCCTAATTAGGAAGGCCCGTTTTGGGTATTAGAGAAGCTACACAGCGGAGCTTACAAGCTAAAAACATTGGAGGGTGCAGAGATACCTAGGACTTGGAATGTAGCCCTTAAATTGTATTTCAGTTAAAATTTGTGTTGTGTAAGAATAATGGTGTACTCTTTTCCCTAGGAAAGGGCCGGGGTTTTTAATGAGGCACCTTAAAATTATAATTTAGTTTGTAAAATGTCAGGAAGAAGAAAAGTCTATGGGGTGTTATACCTCGTCATAGGTACAACCTCGCCAAGGCTTTGTTCCGACTCAGATCAACCTGCTAGGGGTTCTGTACCAAAAATAAAGGTTTCAACCTCGCCAAGGCTCTGTTCCGACTAGGATCAACCTGCTAGGGACTCTGAACAAAAGGCTATGTTCCTTCTCGGAACAACCTGAAAGGCTCTGTTCCTACTCGGAACAACCATCAAAGGCTTTGTTCCTACTCAAAACAACCTTCAAAGGCTCTGTTCCTACTCGGAACAACCTTAAAGGCTCTATTCCTACTCGGAACAACCTTCGAAGGCTCTGTTCCTACTCAGAACAACCTTCGAAGGCTCTGTTCCTACTTGGAACAACCTTCAAAGGCTATGTTCCTACTCGGAATAACCTTCGAAGGCTCTGTTCCTACTCGGAACAACCTTAAAGGCTCTGTTCCTACTCGGGACAACCTTCAAAGGCTCTGTTCCTACTCGGAACAACCTTAAAGGCTCTGTTCCTATTCGGAACAACCTTCAAAGGCTCTATTCCTACTCGGAACAACCTTAAAGGCTCTGTTCCTACTTGGAACAACCTTCAAAGGTTTCAACCTGCTAGGGGCTCTGTACCAAACACTAAATAAAATGCATAGGCAAAGTCTGGCTTGAAACCGTAAGTTGGCTACGTGAACAGCGGACTATGTTCTTTAAAAGCCTTCATGGTTTACGTAAGGAACCACTTGGCTTGAGAGGCTAATAATATAGCATAAATCTGTTCACGAGGTTAAATATATAGAAAAGCACCTTTTGAAAACATAAAACATGCAGCACTAAATAAAAACCCAAAGGGTAAATGTTATGAAGTTTTACAAAATGCATCCTTCGATGGGGATGACTAACTATAGATTAAAGTAAAAAGGGAATTAAGCGTTGGGGTGAGGGGTTTCCACGGAAGCAGTTTATTCGCTCAGTGTGGAATCACTATCATCGTCATCAACTTCCACTAGCTTCTCATCAACAACAGACTTGAAGAAATCAACCTCCGAGATGTCAAGATCGGGATATAGGCAAGAAACTTGAGCCTTTGCTTGGTCAAAAGCCATATCTTCGGCGTTTAGCACGTCCATCCGGGACTTATCCAAAGGTTCTTGTAGATCGGAATAGGTTTTCTCTGAGACTTGAATTTTGTTGGACATCTCATCAGTAGGGTCTTCATCAAGCAAGTTCCTCCTCGAGGCTCGATCTTATTATCGATTAAAGTTTTTCCTCCAAGGCTTTGATCTTTTCATCAGATTCCGAAGCTTTGTTCTTAAAGAAGAAATTCACCTCGTTGAGAGATTTCTCATTCTCGCCCAGCTTGTGATTTCCTTCTCCAAATCGAAATTCTTCTTTTCTGCGTCGTCACCAGGTTCGAAGAGACCTCGAGTTAGCACTGCGCATCTCATCAAGTATGAGCTTAAGTGCTGTGTAATCTTTCGGGGGCCTAGATTTTTTAGTTTGTTAACATCTTCTGTGGCATTAAGATGGTCGTACAGAAATCTTATGCCATCGAAGTCGGAAGACTAGAATTTGTTTTCAGATGAGGTTGGGTTTGAACTATTGCGGGATCTTTCGTGATTTGAAAACTTCGATCGATTGATTTGCTTCGTTGTTCATTACAGTTTTTAGCTTTCTTGGAGATTTTTCACCAGCTGACTCGGTGTTAGAGGGTTGCTTGATTGGAGTGGCTGTTATCACTATGGTTTCCAGCGCACCCGATTCGGATGTTGTGCTTTTCTTCTTCTTTGGGGCCCGGATTTCCAAGCCGGCCAGGCTGGATTTGGTCTCGGAGGGACCACCAGCGTTTATTCGAGCATCACGGGCTGCAACCATTAATTTCTTCTGCTCTTTCACAGACATGTCAGTCATTTTGTTTGTAATCAAAGGAGTAAAGAAAGGAATCAGTCAAATAAGATGAAATCTAATGAAGGGAGTTTAGTAAAAGATGCTTACCTAGGAAGTCGGGAACTTCTTTCTGGGGTAATGCTAATAAATCCTTAACCTTGATTGGTTAGAAGGAGTCTAAAACTCCCAGTGATAGGGTCTCGGATTCGCTCAAACTGTCATAGTCAAAGCCAGAAATGGGTAATGGGTTATTGGTCCAGTATAGGGGAAATTTGGGGTGCCCATCGGCACCGGGATGATCTGAGGATACCGGGGTCCGCATTTAACCCGAAAGAAGCGTTCTTTATAGCCTTTTAAATTGGATGTGTAGGCTTGAAGGAAACTCCTCTTAGGGATGCCACTGATGGCAACCCAGCTTTCGGAGTCAGCACTTTTTATTTCGAAGCTTTGTAAATTAGTTCGAATGCTCTTCTAAATCCCTAACTGTTGTGATGGAGTTGAGAGGGGGAGACATTCATTGTTCGTAATATGTCAGTTTCGAAGTCGGTGAAGGGAAATTGGATGTTCAACTCCTCTACGACTCCAGCATAGAAATAAAACCATTCAGGATTTACCCGTTTGGGGTGGGACATACAAACGTTTTCTCCGATCTCGCAGGGTTCCAAGATTACATCGTCTTCATTCCCCGTGGAGGAGATGTTCCAGAATATCATAGGGTTGCGATTTCCATATCTTTAATCAAGCTTTGTTTGAAGCCTAGGGCTTCTCCTTTGAGCAGTTGGTTGGTTTCCATTATGAGCTCCACAGAACCTGAAGAGTCAGCGTCAGAATCGCTATCGGAGGTTAGAACTTCAGAGTTAATCTTGTTCATAACCCTCTCTAGTTCCTCTACCCCTAGAGTGTCTCTCATCTCTTACATGCAATCTTCCCATAAGATTGTACATTCCTCGCTTCTTAAGTGTTTTTTATGCCCTAGTTCATCGCATTCCCTAAGGATCACAATTCTATGTGGAATAATAAAGAAGAAGAATAGAAAGGGGAATACCTGAGTGGATGATCGAAGGACTTGTGAAGATCTGAAGTAAAGCAGCGGCAAAGTGTGTAGAGAAGGTTAAATAAGGAAGTAGGGTTTTGAAGGGGAAAGGATGCATTATAAAAGGAAAAAATGAGGAGGAAGCGTGTAGGGAGTTATAACCTACTAGGTGGTAATTATTACACCTATACGGGTGACTGTTTAATGGAATTGGAGAGTGTGGTTCACGCGCCTGGAGGTCGGTTTAGCCGATGTATATCTCGTTTTCTGGTTTATGGTTTTCAGTTATTTGATCATAGGATTTCTATGACACCCCAATAATTTGATTATTAAATAATTAGAATTTTTAATTATTAATTTACTTAGAAGTTTAATTATTGGTATTTTTGAATTATTGGAATTAATTAATTAAAATAAAAGTGCAAGTGTTGGTGGTGTGAAGTGTATAGTGGGGGTGTGATGAGTAAAGACTCTACTCACACTAATTGTTTTATTTTATTATTTTAGAGTAATAAGACTAAAGGAAAGAGGAAAAGAGAAGAATTGGGAGGTTTCATTCTACGTACAATTGAGAAGAGGAAAAGGAAGGGGGAAAAACCAAAGGTGTCAGAATCCGACGAATTCTCACGAGGTAAGGGGTGATTTCTCGCAATTATGATGCCTTATGGGTTTTGGAAATCGATAGAATAGTTGAATATGTTAGGATCCCAAATTAGAATTTTCTAGGTTTGTAGGATTATCCCTAATCAAGCATAAATACCCAACCGAGATGTAGGGCCGGAGGAGGATTCATTGGCGTCCAGGGTAGATCTCGGGCGGAGATGTGAGACCCGTGCCCGGCCTGGTTCCCGGAATTGAGATAGGAGATCGGGTTCCTCCCCGGGATACGGTCTGATCACCTGTTCGGAATAGAGTCCCAGATAGGAGTGGACGTTACAGATTAGGGAAGTAATGAGGTGTGGAGCCATTATGAGGCGTTACAGTGAGCCATCATGGCACAAGCAGTTGATTCCTTCATCTCAAGCCATAGTTAATGCGCTAGAGCGATTGCGGGGAGGGAAGAGACTCCATGAATCGTTGATATAAATAAGGCTCCTGCCAGCGGGATAAGCAAGACAATCATCAGCTTGGAACTCTAGTCACTTCACTTGGGCTTCCAAATCCCTAAATATCATCAAAGAGGTTTTCCCGCAGAACATTTGGGCCCCCGTGGGGCCTCGGTGAAATTAATCTCGAGGCCACCACGCGAGATAAACATACTAACACAATGTCCCAAACTTAGCCAATTGATCCACGGTCGGACCCGATTGTTGGCCATGATCGATGACTGCGCGACATAACAACACTTTACAAGCAGTGCGGAGGCTCTTCAGAGGAGGAGCTTGGGCGATACAAAGGAGAAGAGCGAGCTCCACGGAACCATGACCCTTGTCGAAATGCAGGAGGATCTTTTTCTTGAGAATTTTAAACTCCCGTCTTGGCAGCGTCGATGGGAAGTCGATCCTCGGGAGCATATCATCTCGGTTAATAACATGATGGCACTCATTAGGCGTGAACTCCCTCAAATGCTGGCGATGGTGGCACCTTGAGTCGGCCTGCGTTCAGTATATGGGGTTGCCACGATTTTACGTGGTCGCCTATCGAGTTTCAATAGAAAGATTATCCAATGATTCTCATTAACCGCCATCGCAGGTGGCTATCTGCTCTTCAATGTTGGCGGCCCTGCAGATCCTCTAGGACTTTATGGCTAGGTTCAACGAGGAAACCATAAAGGTTCGCATCTAACCGAGAAATCTTAGGTGGCGGCATTTCGGCATGGTCTTAAGGCGGTCGGTTCAGCGAATCTCGGCTCAGCGGCGAGCATGGGCGAGATTATTACTCGGGCGAGAATGTTACGTGAAGGGGAAGAGCAACATGGAAGCGGGCCGGGATATCAAGGAAGAGGGTCGGGCGTGATGAGCGTGCTCGACCGAGACCATCGCCACCGAGATCGTACAGAGACGGCGACTTGATCCGTCGGCATCGAACAACAAAGTCGAAGAGACTTTCACACTCTGACGCCGGGAGAAGATATCCTCCGTGACATAAATCATCTGAACTTGCTCCCTAGGCCTTGGAGCTGTCATCAATGGTGTTGGGGAGAGATGGGAGGCATGGTGCAGTACCATCGTCTCGAGGGTCATACCACGGAATCCACGCATTCAAGCTGCGAAGGGAGATTGAAAAGCTAATCCAAAGGGCAAGCTATCGACCTATGTGAAAGAAGACTCGGCGTTCGAACAAGCACGGTTAGTCTCAGGAGGAGACTCGGCCTCAATTCCAAGTCAAAAGAAGGGTAAAGGGCTGTTGAGGAGGTCAAGGAGGCGGGCAGCCGGCATACTCAACACAATCTCTGGAGGCTTGGTGGTGGATCTTCTAGTTTCGCCATAAAATATGCCCGCGCATCCGGACGTGGTGGGATCGAGCCACTAGAGAAGCAAGGGGTGATAACCTGGGGAGAGAGGCCTAGGGAGGTTTGCCCCAGAATGATCCCATGGCGAAGTACAAATCGAGGATTGGGGTATGAGGCGAGTCTTGATCGATCCGGAAGCTCCATGGTGTCCTCTTGGGAAGCTTTTAAAGGGATGGTTTGATCCAAAGGTTATTGCCCTTTAGTAGAACCCTTGTTGGGTTCTCTGAAAGCGAACCTGAGGTTAAGGGTATCTTCTTATGCTCACCACCTTCGGAAATGATGAAAATGCCAAGAGTGTCCAGGTAAGGTACTTGGTGGTCAATGCTTCATCACCTTACAATATCATTATCGGACGTCCTTCGTTCAACGCTCTTGAGGCGGTAGTGTCAACAACATGCTTAAGTACCCTATTGGTAGCAGTCGCATCGAGTTGTCGTGGAGATCGAGGCCTGCGAGAAGTGCTATAAGGGCGGTTTGAGAACAAAGAGGATAGGTCCGAGAAAACTCCACGGAGCATGAGGTCGGTGGTTTACATAGATCGAGGAGGGTTCAAAGAGATGGTCTTACCCTCGAGGAGACCAAGCATGTCGGATCGGACCGTTCTTGTCACTGGGTCACTCATTTGGGAACACAACATTACGAGGAAGAAGAAGCGAGATAGTCTAGGTATTAAGACAGAACTTAGATCTTTTGCTTGGAAACCATCGGACATCTCGGGGATAAGCCGGAGGTCATGTCGTCATCATCGGCACTTGATCAGGAGGTTAAGCCGATGGCGTGAGCGGAAGATGGGTGAGGAGAAGAGACAGTGTCTCGAGAAGAGGGGGGAGGCTGGTTAAAGCTGGGTTTGTCGATGAAGTACAATATCCGAGCTTGGCATCGATGTGGTTATGGTGAAAAAGAAGAATGGGAAGTGGAGAATAATGCGTGGATTTCAACGACCTCAATAAAATGCCAAGGATCCTTATCCTCTTCCTCATATAAACCGGTTGATTGGCACTCTTACGGTTTTAAGTCTTTTGAGTTTCTGGATGCGTACTCGGTACAATCAAATTCGGATGAATCGGGTGATGCATCAAAAATGCTTTCATAGCGGATCGGAAGAACTTCTACTATAAGGTGATGCCTTTTGGTCTAAAAGAGCGGAAACTTAAGGCTAATGGACATAGTATTGCTTCTCATATTGGACAGAATATCAGTATATGTGGGCGACATGGTGGTAAAGACAGCGTCGGGAAGCGTCACGTGGCGGATATAGAAGAAACTTTCGATGTCATGGTTTGAAATCTTGAGTTCGGGCGGCAAGTTTTGGTTTCATGTTGTTGGGGAATAGAGGCCAACCGGATAAATGCCAAGCGGTTATCGACATGAGGAGTCGGCTTCAATACATGAAGTTCAACAACTAAGCTGATCGTTTGGCGCATTATCTGTTTCTTGTCTTGTGGGTGACAAATCAATCCATTTCTTTTCGGCTATTAAGATAAGGGCGAGTTGAATGGACGGAGGCTTGTGAGCGTTTAAGGAAGTAAAGCAGTGCTGTCGGCACCCGTCTTGATCAGACCTAAGATGAACTCATGACATGTGCTGCACCTAGCGATGATGGATGCGATTAGTTCCGATTACGGTTCGGGACACGGAAGCAGGAGCTCCGTGTATTTAAGTAAGCAAAGTGTTAAAATTTGAGCTCGGTGCCGAAGATTGAGAGGTTACACTTTCGTGTATTGCTTGGGCCCTAAGACGTACTTTCATGGTCACCACAAAGTAAAGACCAATTTTAGTTAAAACAAGTGTTCAAGGATTTATTTGGGAAAATGGTGTCTTGAGGCTGGAGTTGTCTGAGTATGATATCAGTTTCAGCCCGCGTACCAGTGTCAAGTCCCAGGCTTTAGCTGGTTTTATGGTGGAATTTACTTCCCCACCTGGGTCGGTTTCCTCTCCAAGGTGGGTTTTATCTGTTGACGGTTCCTCTAATCTGAAGGGGAGCGGCGCAGGAGTGGTTTTGGAAGGTCCGGGAGAGATGGTTTTGGAGTATTCATTGCGTTTCGGTTTTCAGAGCGAGCAATAACCAAGCGAGTATAAACTCTTACGTCGGATTGAGGTTAGCTCTGGAGGTCGGAGTAACTCATCTACTGGTCCGCACAGATTCGCAGCTGGTTGTCGGGCAGGTGGCCGGATCCTTTCAAACAAAGGACCTCATTTTGGCGAAATATGTACAACAAGCCGTATCTTTAAGTAAGCGGTTTGAAGCCTTCGAAATATGTCATGTGCCAAGGGAGGAGAATACCCGAGTTACCCAGGACCTGGAATGTTGTTAATCTTAAATTGTATTTCGGTTAAACGTTGTAAACATGTAAAAATAAAATGGTGCACTCTTTTCCCTAAGCAAGGGCCAGGGTTTTTAAAGAGGCACCTATAAGATGTTATTTGTTTTGTAAGCATGTTTGTAAATGGAATCTGACTTGGTGAGGCCGGGCCTGCGGTCTATCTCGGATCAACTCTTAGTGGCATTGAAGCCTCCCAGGTGAGTCACGGAGCTTTGGTCCTATATCGGATCAACTCTTAGTGGCGTTGAAGCCTCCCAAGTGAGTCACGGAGCTCTGGTCCTATCTCGGATCAACTCTTAGTGGCGTTGAAGCCTCCCAGGTGAGCACACGGGAGCTACGGTCTATCTCGGATAAACTCCTAGTGGCGTTGAAGCCTCCCAGGTGAGTCACAGAGCTCTGGTCCTATCTCGGATAAACTCCTAGTGGCGTTGAAGCCTCCCAGGTGAGTCACAGAGCTCTGGTCCTATCTCAGATCAACTCTTAGTGGCGTTGAAGCCTCCCAAGTGAGTCACGGAGCTCTGGTCCTATCTCGGATCAACTCTTAGTGGCGTTGAAGCCTCCCAGGTGAGTCACAGAGCTCTGGTCCTATCTCGGATCAACTCATAGTAGCGTTGAAGCCTCCCAGGTGAGTCACGCAGAGCTCTGGTCCTGTCTCGGATAAACTCTTAGTGGCGTTGAAGCCTCCCAGGTGAGTCACGGAGCTCTGGTCCTATCTCAGATCAACTCTTAGTGGCGTTGAAGCCTCCCAGGTGAGTCACACGGAGCTCTGGTCCTATCTCGGATAAACTCCTAGTGGCGTTGAAGCCTCCCAGGTGAGTCACAGAGCTCTGGTCCTATCTCGGATAAACTCCTAGTGGCGTTGAAGCCTCCCAGGTGAGTCACAGAGCTCTGGTCCTATCTCAGATCAACTCTTAGTGGCGTTGAAGCCTCCCAAGTGAGTCGGGCTCGGGGTCTATCTCGGATCAACTCTTAGTGGCGTTGAAGCCTCCCAGGTGAGTCACAGAGCTCTGGTCCTATCTCGGATCAACTCATAGTAGCGTTGAAGCCTCCCAGGTGAGTCACGCAGAGCTCTGGTCCTGTCTCGGATAAACTCTTAGTGGCGTTGAAGCCTCCCAGGTGAGTCACGGGCTGGGTCCTATCTCGGATCAACTCTTTGGCGTTGAAGCCTCCCAGTGAGTCATGGGCTCTGGTCCTATCTCGGATCAACTCTTAGTGGCTTTAAAGTCTCCCAAGTGAGTCACGGAGCTCTGGTCCTATCTCGGATCAACTCTTAGTGGCGTTGAAGCCTCCCAGGTGAGTCACGCGGAGCTCTGGTCCTATCTCGGATCAACTCTTAGTGGCGTTGAAGCCTCTCAGGTGAGTCACGCGGAGCTATGGTCCTATCTCGGATCAACTCTTAGTGGCGTTGAAGCCTCCCAGGTGAGTCACGGAGCTCTGGTCCTATCATAGATCAAGTCTTAGTGGCGTTGAAGCCCCCCAAGTGAGTCACGAAGCTCTGGTCCTATCTCGGATCAACTCTTAGTGGCGTTGAAGCCTCCCAGGTGAGTCACGGAGCTTTGGTACTATCTCGGATCAACTCGCAGTGGCGTTGAAGCCTCCCAGGTGAGTCACACAGAGCTGTGGTCCTGTCACAGATCAACTCTTAGTGGCATTGAACCTCTAAATTAAACTGACCCAGCAGTAATATGGTCTTAAAATAGTGCAGGTTTGAAGGATTACATGTTCATTGACAATAGGTTTGGTAGTTAAATGATTTGGTGGTTAATGGTTAGTATCTTGGATGAAGGCTAACTCTGGGAAACAATTCAAGAAGTGAGATCTTTGGGGTCGGCGGTGTCCATTAGCATTCTCCTCGCTTTGTGTGGCTTTACTATCATCCTCATCAACCTCCACCGGTTTCCCATCAACAATAGCCTTAAAAAGTCAACCCGAGATGTCCAAATCGGGATACGGGCAAGAGACTGAGCTTTGGCTCGGGTCAACTAGGTCCGGGCATTCGGCCGTCCATTCGGGACTTCTCCAGGGCATCTTGCAAGTCGGAACGGGTCTTCTCGGAGTCTTGAAGCTTGGCCGATAGCTCACTAGCCGAAGTTTTGGCCTGGGAAAGTTCTTCTTCTAAAGCTTTGACCCGGTTATCGGACTCCAAGTTCTTGTTCTCTAAGGCCGTGATATTCTCGGCAGCTTCCACGATCTTGTTCTTGAGCACGGAGTTTGCTTCATAAAGGAACTTCTCGTTATCGGCTAGCCTTGTGATTTCCTTCTCCATGTCGGACTTTTTCTGCTCCACATTGTCACCAGATTTGAACAGGCTCCGATTAAGCACAGCGCACCTCATTAGGTACGAGCTTAGCTGCTTTGTGATCTGTTGCGAACCTAGATTCCTCAGCTTGGTTATGTCCTCAGTAACATTGAGGTGATCGTATAGAAATTTGAGACCGTCAAAATCAGCAGACCAGAACTTGTTTTCTGTGGAGGTCTGGTTGGAACTGTCGCCGGTTTCCTTTAGCAGGGTTTGACATTTCCCAATCTGCCGAATTGTTTTCGTTCCCATAATTTTTGAGCTTCTTTGGGGTTCAATGGTTGGAGGCTCAGTAAGGCACTTGACCGGTGAAGCGGTGATCACGACAACTTCCAATGCATTTGCTCTGATCGTTGTATTATTTTTCTTCTTCGGAACACGGATTTCCAGCCCGGCCAGGTTTGACTTGGTCTCGGAAGGGCCACCATCACCCATCCGGGCAGCACGTGCTACCGCCATCAGTTTTCTTTGTTCCTTCACGGATGTCTTTCATTTTATACGCATCAAAGAGGAAGCGAAGGATTAGACAAGTATGATGAGGATAATTGCTTGAAGCTTGTTAAAAATTACTTACCTGGAAGTCGGGGACTTCCGCTGGAGGCGAGGCAAGCAAGTCCTTGCCCGATCGGCAGAAGGAATCAAAACTTCCGAGGATAAGGTCTCGGATTCATTTAAGGGTACATCGTAATCAAAACCGAATGAGTAACGAGGTCAATGGTCCGGTCTGAGGAAATTTGTGGTGCCCATCGGCAAGTAACAACAAGGGACATGGGAGCCACATTTGACTCGGAGGAAGCGTTCTTTGTAACCTTTGAAGTTTGAGGTATAGGCTTGAAAGCTCCTTTTGGGATCGTGATGGCATTGAGCTCCCAAGATCAACATTTTTATCTCAAAAGGAAAAACGAGGCCGATAGTGGGGGCTATCATAAGGGCTTGGCGATTACCTCAAATGCCCTAATAAACCCCAACTATTTGGTCGGAGTTGAGAGGAGCAACATTCATGGTTTGTAGGACATCGGTTTGAAGTCGGAGAGAGGGTGAATACTAAACTCTTCTATGACCCCAGCGTAAAAAAACCATTTAAGCCAGTCAACTCCTCTGGGCGGATCATGCAAACATTTTCCCCAGATTCACAGGGTTCTAAAATCACATCGTCCTCATTTCACTGGAAGAAACATTCCGAGAGAGGCATAAGGTAGTAATCTCTACGTCTTTTATCAAGCTTTGCTTGAAGCCTATAGCTTCTCCTTTGATTAGTTTGTTGGATTCCATTATAAGCTCCACGAACACAGAAGAGTCGTGATAGAATCACCGTCGAAGAAAACTTGGTGTTAACCACATCCGTAACCCTTTTTTAGTTCGGTTCTGCAGGCATCTCTCATTTCACGTATGCAATCCTCAAACAAGATTTTGCGTTCTTAAATTCTGAATCGAAATCGTCACACTCTAATAATGAGATTTTCGTTAAAAATAACAATAAGAAAGAGGGAGAAAAGGATACTGAATGGATGATTGAAGGCGGAAGAGTTTTGAAAGCAAGTGGCGGCGGGAATGCGTAGGGTTATTAAAGATATGGAAGGAGGATTTCTTGGGAAAGGAATGAGTGCGATATAATAGGAAAAGCGTAGGAGAAGGCGTATAGGTGGTTATACCCTACTTAAAGGGTAATCATTGCCTACTGGTGACCGTTGGGTTGGAAGCGTATAGGGTCACGTCTTGAATTTAAAAGATTTTCGGGAATACATCTAGATTTGGGCTTATGGTTTCTGACGATTGATCACACGGTTTCAAAGCACAAAAGTATGACGAGGGGCTTATGATCAACATAAATACCCACCGAGATGTAGGGCCGAGAGAGGATTCGTGAGGCGTCCGGGTAGATCTCGGGCGGAGATGTGAGACCCGTGCCCGGCACGGTTCTCGGAATTGAGATAGGAGGCAGGGTTCCACCGGGATGCGATGCGATCCTGTTGAATGAGTCCCGAATAGGGTGAACGTTACAGATTGAGGAAGTAATGAGGCGTGGAGCCATTAAGAGGCGTTACAGAGTGAGCCATCATGGCTTGAAACGGTTCATTCCTTCATCTCCAAGCCATAGTTAATGCGCTAGGGCAGTTGCAGGAGGGGGGAAAAGGGACTCCATGAATCGTTGATATAAATAGGGCTCCTTGATGGGATAAACAAGACAATCATCTTGGAACTCTAGTCACTTCATGAGCTTCCAATCCTAAATATCATTAAAGAGGTTTTTGCACAGAAACAATCTAAGGTTGTCGAGTTGTAAGAAATTGAACCATTCATATGTTATGGGGTTATTGGGAATGATTGAATTATGCTATATGACATTGTGTTGGTGTGTATTGGATGAATTTAGTGTTATTTGTGTTACAATTCGTAATTGGAATGAAGAGAAAGTTTGGGAAAAACAACATACTATTGTCATACCCCAAAATTTTCCCTCCTACTTCTCAAACATTTTACATCCATACCAAGGATTCCTCGAGGGTTGATCGAACGAACCCTCCTAGACAATCAAGCCAACTAGGGTTTGGCTATCCACACGATCCGGATGGACTTCAACATCTCAATGGTCATCATGCCTCCTCATATGCTTCAAAGATTCTCCATGTCAAGTTTCAGCCTCGCAAGTCAAGTTTCCTCGAATGATTGCTCGGATGGTTGAAAATCAGTTGTATTGAACAAAAAGTCAACTGTGGTCAACATACAGTCAAACTTCATGATTTTTGGTTAACATCCTCATTTTGAAGTCACATTCATCATTTGATCAAGGGTTGATCATGATTCATCAAGAAAACTCAAGATTTGCTCAAAAGTCAAACTTTCCAAATTAGGGTTCCTAGTGAAAAGTCAACCAAACTTTGGTGAGCATAACTTCTTCATACTTTCTTAGAAATTTTTCCACCACCTCTTCTTGTTTTGAAGGTAATTCAATTCTCTACAACTTCATGTCTCACAAGAATGTTCAAAAGATGCTTCATTTGGAAGGTATGGATCAAAACATTACAGGTCCTTTTCAAAGTCAACAAAAAGTCAACATTTTGTTTTGAAGATTTATTGAGCATGGAAACTCCAATTTAGATGAAACCAAAGAGGTTGGTTAGAGGACACTTAGAGCTTTCTAAAAAGTCCAAGAACACTTTAAAATGTGGAAAATTGAGCAAAATACACCATTCAGAAGTTGGGCATTTTTTAACAATTGCACAAAAGGAGATATTTGTCAAAATGCAATTTTTTCCAAATGGGCCTATAATTTTATGATTCAAATTTGATCATAATATTATTTGTGACCTATTGATGCCTTGCCATGACCACATTTTATTTTATTGATTTATTTTTGAATTTAAAACCATTTAATTCAAATTTAAATAAAATAAAATATGAAAATAAGATATATTTTTCAAGAGGTGGATTTTATCAAGCTTGAGGTCCAAGATAGCCCATGAAACATACCAAATTAGTACTAGCCTCTCATATGGAAGGAAAATCAAATTTTCAAGAAATTTGATTTGATTTGAAAGATTTTGCATTCAATATCGATCTTTTTCACTCTCTTTGCCCTCACAATTCACTCCATAAATGCAAGAAGCAAGCTGCCAAGAACAGACCCTGAAAACTCAGCCCCATACACAACCCTTATTTTGCCAAAAATTTTCTCAAATTATCCAAG